>JAMWET010005832.1:112500-170000 GCA_024036415.1 Prochilodus magdalenae
TAAAGCTGAATGAGGTTTTTGGCCTCTCCTGTAAAGTTGCAATTTTGGAGATACTTGTTTTTCTTTGGACAGCGACGATATATGAGTATGAATGTAGTTACAGTTAATGCGTTACTATGCTAAGTGTTAATAGAGCATTTTTTTAGATTAGATTAGATTCAACTTTATTGTCATTGTGCAGAGTACAGAGTGCAAAGCCAATGAAATGCAGTTAGCATCCAACCAGAAGTGCAAAATACATTATTATTTACATAAAGTGCAAAACAGAATGACTAACAATTTGAGATTTTTGTACATGTGGTGGTATATAAACAAATATATAGAATGTATGTGTACACAGAATGTGGGATAAGGGGGTGGTATATAGAATAGAATATAATTTACTATACATATATACAGTAATGAGTGAGATTGCACAGAGCAGCATATGATGAGCAAGTTGTAACAGTGTAAGCAATAACTACAGATATAAATAGTGCAATATGAACAGAATTGCGAATATAAATAGAACTGTGCAGGTATGAAATAAAAAAAAAATCATTCTAGTAGAATCTGCATCAGCAAACCAGCAGAGGATTCAGACAAAAGTCACCTTAGAACAGCAAAACACACACACACACTCCAAACGCACATCCCTGTCAATCAGAGTAATAGCGTGACACGCTGTGAGGTGCCACTCATCGCTGTATTGAAGGGCTGTCATCCATATTTTATGCTGTGTGTGTTTCTCAGTTTACGGTGCGGCTCACTCCGTCTACCCTCACGGCTGATCCATAAAGCATTAATAAAGCCAGACCTGGCTGGCCATGTGAAAGACGTTGATCAGATTCTTTCGAAGTCGATTGCCGAATGTGGAAACTCCAGCAAAACAGGTCTATAGACAGGCAGCGTGAGAGGATTCTGACGGCACATTGGGATGTAATGCATGCAGGAGTTTCAAGGTCATCGTAACATGAGTAAAAATAAACCACCAGGTAAAAGATCAGAAATACAACGGCAGGAATGTTGTGTATTATTTTAGGTTATTACATTAATATTTACATTATTACGTCATATTACATTTCAGATTTGAAGGAGACGCATTTCCCTTTTTGGGTGTTATGTAGTTTATTGTGTATGTAAGAAGTCAGCAAAGCCAGATCACCATTTTCATCTTATATCACAATTGCTACCAGTTAGACTAAAAAGTTATTATGTAGTATACTAAAGGGCGGTAAGAGTTTAAAGGTTATAGGAGATGTCAGACGTTGGGTGGTGATAGTGTATGGGTCGCTTGGGTCTCTGCTGCTTTCTGCTTGTCCTCCAGCAGCTCAGCCAGGCTTCTCTCAATGGAGTGTATCACAATTCTTGAATTTCCCTCTGGGATCAATAAAGTATCTATCTATCTATCTACCATCAGGCTTAGCACACCCTTATACAACGGCTAGGCACTACTAGCGGCTGCATACAGGTGGAACTGCTCCGGTAGTTGATTAATCAGAGCAGAGTGGGTGAGCTGACGAATCAGGGCACACTGAGGTCATCAGGAGGCGGGGCTTAAAGACACAGGAGCTCTAATAGAGTGTTCAGGCAGAGGTTGAATACAGAAACAAAGCCACATCTCTTTTTTCTAAACATTTTCATTCTTAATGATAATTTTTTGTTGGTTAATTTTTGTGTTTGTAAAGCGTCCTTGGGTTTGTGAAAGGCGCTATAGAAGTGTAAACTATTATTATTATTATTATTATTATTATTATATATTTTTCAGTTTTTGATATAATTTAAGGCACTTGAAATATGAAATTTAGCTCTGATAGCAACAGTATGGATTTAGATAACATTCGTTGAGCTCATCAGCAATGAAGTTAAGACCGGTGAAGATGATTTGTAGTCTACTGAAGGACTGGATGACTGAGTGATGCTTCTTTTCGCGGGTCCCTGTAGGTAATGGTCAGTCTAGACTTCTGTGCTGTAGAGTTTTAGGTATGTTAAGTGGATACTAGAGGATGTGGTCGGGGTGAATGAGCTTGGGGTAGATTGGGCTATGGTTTAAATGACTTTCAGATTTGTTTATTAAATGTTTGACTGCAGTTTGATGTATGGTTATAATGAAGAATGCTGGAAACTGACTGAAACGTTTCAAACCATCATCACTCATCATCAAAAGAAACGTTGCACAGTTGCCCAATCGCTGTACCTGACTGACCCTACATCCACGATTGCGGACAGTCAGTGAACAGTGATGTCCTCCATGAGCCATCCTGTTAGAGCCAGATGACTGCATGACCACATGCACGCAGACGGTTACAGCGACTGCCTTAACACCATGTCAATGTCGCCAAAGTGTTAGTGACTGCCAGGGAGTGACTCAGAATAGCCTTGTTTTGTCTTGGTGGAGACGACCAACAAATCTGTGTGTGGAGGCACCGTGGTCAGCACCAAGGTGAACGGTTTGTTGTCACTTGTTACACGTCCAAAAGGCCTGGTGTTGCTCCACCTCCACCCCTACTGCACCATCTGCAGGAACTGTGTGAGGATGTTCAAGCTGCATGGGATGGATTATCACAGGACGCTATTAGGAGCCTATAGCTCCATGCTGAGATGTCTGGCATCTTCCTTCCCAATAGAATTGCAACCCCACACCTCCTCTGGGTGCAGCTATTCTTTGGATGATGAGTGTATTTTATTCATGTGCAATAAATTGGATGAGTGATAAACTGGTGTGTAATAAACAGACGTTTTTTATGTTTTAAAATATTAATTCTAATGATGGAACCTGACCTAACTAGAAAAGCTTCACAGTGGAAACGGAGCTGTGAATTAAGAGCATCTCCCATGCATGATGTTGCACATTGTATCTGTGTGGGAAACAGCTAAGCTGAATATGGCTGCCATGTCCCGTACGTGTTGCTCCTCATGCCCCTTTACCTCACCCAGTAATCAGCTGTTTCACGGATCACTGAACCCAGTCAATATATCCCTGTGTGAACGTGTGTGTGTGTCAGTCCACCTCTAGCATGGGTCATTGAGTCCTCTCTGACCTCTTTGTTTACCTGCCCGAGTTGCTATAGTGATGACCAGGAGTTTGATTGAAGAGCATGCATCACTTTCCTCTTTGGTCTAAGGGCTTCTGCCCCCCCACCTCTTAGCTGCCCAGTACCCTTCATTAATTTTGCATATCTATAGCAACACAAACGTATAGCGTGTATGCTCAGCCCCGAGAGGCTGGGGCCGATCAGTTTGTTCTGAGGGCCTCTTTGCTCATTTATAAGGCTGTGTACTCCCACAGCGCTGTCTGATGTTCCAGACAGGTTCTTTAGGCTAAGCTGCCTGGAACGTGCAGGAAGCTGTATCAGCAATGAAGAGCCTAAAGCAGAACGCTATGCGCCTGCTGTGGAGGAATTATGGGTATGTCTTATTTCCTGGATTGGAAGAACTCAAATGGACCAAAGCTGAACGCATGTATCCTTATTTTATCACCCCTCCCATCACTTATAGCATCCAATTAGCTTCAGTGTGTAGTTTTTTAAATTCTGTACTGTCTAAATACTGTACATATTAATATATCAATGTTTTTTTTATTTGAGTCAAAGCAGTATTTCAACTCTTCACACCTTGTTGAAGCAAATTATACCCAAAGTAACACTAATTAGCTTTTTATGTTAATTGGAAAATAATTAATTAAAATTAAATATCTACAGGGGTTGGACAATGAAACTGAAACACCTGTCATTTTAGTGTGGGAGGTCTCATGGCTAAATTGGACCAGCCTGGTGGCCAATCTTCATTAATTGCACATTGCACCAGTAAGAGCAGAGTGTGAAGGTTCAGTTAGCAGGTAAGAGCACAGTTCTGCTCAAAATACTGCAATGCACACAGCATTATGGGACATACCAGAGTTCAAAAGAGGACAGATTGTTGGTGCACGTCTTGCTGGCGCATCTGTGACCAAGACAGCAAGTCTTTGTGATGTATCAAGAGCCACGGTATCCAGGGTAATGTCAGCATACCACCAAGAAGGACGAACCTCCACCAGCATCACGTAGTGACCTGGCCACTATCCTGCAAGAAGAATGGCTTAGAATCCCTCTGACCACTGTGCAGGACGCAGTATATGTCATTCCCAAGACGAACCGACGCTGTATTGGCCGCAAAAGGAGGCCCTACACCATACTAATAAATGATTGTGGTCTAAAACCAGGCGTTTCAGTTTCATTGTCCAACCCCTGTATATCGTTATCCGACTGAACATTCTTGGTACACTCCTTTTCCGCTAACACATCCCACAGTTTTCGAGATCTCGACACTATCCCAGCTCTCCAAATTGTTCAGTCTGATCAGGAATGCTGTGTTTGTATGCAGGTTTTTGATTAGATGCACGGTTTCCACATAGCAATGGAATTTTCTGGAATTTTTCCCACTAAGAATGACTAACCTGAAACACAGCACACCCATCTACTGTACTTCTGCTCAACCCAGAGACACCATTTCTGATACACCATCTCAGGGAAGACCCCCAAGCACAAATTCAATGTTGGTTTGACCGACGCACTCATCTGTTAATCTTTTTTTCCGTCCCTCTCTCTCCTCCCATAGAGTCCCATTCACTCCCCCTCTATTCAAACCCTACTGTCTCCTGTAACCTACAGCCACCAAACTGCATGTTCTCACTCAGGGCAGATCCCCAAACTCTAATCCATAGCCATACTGACCTGCACTCCTCTATGTGTTGTTTATTCATCCCACATTCCTCCTAAAACAACCACAGCCTAGCAGGAAGTGGGAACCATTTAAGCTGTGGAACCGTTCCATGTTTCCACAAATGCACTTCTGTGGTTCTCACAATTCTTTTCTTTCCTCATTCATTGGAAAACAGGAGTAAAAAAAAAATCACCATTACATGGCAAACTCTATTTTTGCTGGCCAGTGTTTATCTAGATTCGTCAACAGATTTTCATTTTGTTGTCTGTTGGTGTGTCAGGTAGCGATTAAAGTGATCGACAAGAAGAAAGCGCGCCAGGACTCGTACGTGTTGAAGAACATGAAGCGTGAGCCAAGAATCCACCAGATGATCCGTCACCCCAACATTGTCCTCCTGCTGGAGACGCTGGAGACTGAGAACTG
The DNA here is from genome assembly GCA_024036415.1 of Prochilodus magdalenae. Lineage (NCBI taxonomy): Eukaryota > Metazoa > Chordata > Actinopteri > Characiformes > Prochilodontidae > Prochilodus > Prochilodus magdalenae. The sequence continues at coordinate 117,604 of JAMWET010005832.1, forward strand.
TTACTATATGGCCATGGAGCTGTGCTCTGGGGGGGATCTGATGGACAGAATCTGCGAACGCAAACGTCTGGAGGAGAGAGAGGTCCGCAGATACACACGCCAGATACTGTCTGCTGTGGACCATCTACACACACATGGCATAGTGCACAGGTAATGATAAAGTGGAGCGCAAACACAAATAGGCATCATCACACACACTGAACATCATGCACACCGCCTAGATAACTGGAACCCATAAAGATGGATGTGGTTGTCAGGTATGTCAAACAGGCAGCAACAGTTACTCTCCTTTCTATCAGGTACATCTACTATATATACCCATCATCAAAACAATAGTTGCACCGAGAGGGAAGTGTCTGACTGCAGTTCCATCTATTTCAGTGTGATAAAACCGCTACACACAAATTCCTTGGTCTTCAGTCTGAGTCACTCCATGAGGGTCCGGCCCCATTATAGTCTTTGGTGACAATGATGTGCTGTTAGGGGCGTGTGTAAGTATGGCGTGTCAATGGTGCTGGCATAAACAGGTTGACTCATGGCTGAATGTCTGCAATTGTGACTGTTGGGCCAGTCAGGTGCAGTCAGAGCCAGTCAAGGTCCGTCCTTGCTTAAGTCACATGCACCCCCGAGGCTGAAACGTCACATGTCTCACAATGTCAAACCTACCCACCCAGTCAGTTAAGTAATTTGGGTTGCAACTATTTGAGCAACTATTATTTTGATTAGAACAAGCTGGTTCTGTAGGGGATTTGCGCCCTGCCATGTGTGTAGACCTTAAAATTTCGTAGGCCACTTACAAAGGAGGGAAACTTACAGGTGGTCATTGAAGGTAGGAAGAAAGTAAGGAAGGAAGAAACGTAAGCTGCCATTGGAGCTAGGTAGGTAGGTAGGAAGGAAGGAAGGAAGGAAGGAAGGTAGGTAGGTAGGGAAGCAAGAGGATAGGAAAGACAGAAGGTAGGTAGAAAAGAAGTAGACAGGTAGATAGGAAGGCAGATAGGTAGGAGGAAAGGTAGATAGGAAGGTAGATAGGTAGGAGGGTAGGAAGAAAGGTAGATAGGAAGGTAGATAGGTAGGAGGGTAGGAAGAAAGGTGGATAGGTAGGTAGGTAGGTAGGTAGAAGGGTAGGAAGAAAGGTAGGTAGGAAGGATGGAGGGTAGGAAGTAAGGTAGATAGGTAGGAGGGTAGGAAGTAAGGCAGGTAGGTAGGTAGGAGGGTAGGAAGAAAGGCAGGTAGGTAGGTAGATAGGTAGGAGGGTAGGAAGTAAGGCAGGTAGATAGGTAGGTAGGTAGGAGGGTAGGAAGTAAGGTAGGTAGGAAGGATGGAGGGTAGGAAGTAAGGTAGATAGGTAGGAGGGTAGGAAGTAAGGCAGGTAGGTAGGTAGGAGGGTAGGAAGAAAGGCAGGTAGGTAGGTAGATAGGTAGGAGGGTAGGAAGTAAGGTAGGTAGGAAGGATGGAGGGTAGGAAGTAAGGTAGATAGGTAGGAGGGTAGGAAGTAAGGTAGATAGGAAGGTAGGTAGGAGGGTAGGAAGTAAGGTAGGTAGGAGGGTAGGAAGTAAGGTAGATAGGTAGGAGGGTAGGAAGTAAGGTAGATAGGTAGGAGGGTAGGAAGTAAGGCAGGTAGGTAGGTAGGTAGGTAGGTAGGTAGGTAGGTAGGTAGGAGGGTAGGAAGTAAGGTAGATAGGTAGGAGGGTAGGAAGTAAGGCAGGTAGGTAGGTAGGTAGGTAGGTAGGTAGGTAGGAGGGTAGGAAGTAAGGTAGATAGGTAGGAGGGTAGGAAGTAAGGCAGGTAGGTAGGTAGGTAGGTAGGAGGGTAGGAAGAAAGGCAGGTAGGTAGGTAGGTAGGTAGGAGGGTAGGAAGTAAGGCAGGTAGGTAGGTAGGTAGGTAGGAGGGTAGGAAGTAAGGCAGGTAGGTAGGTAGGTAGGTAGGAGGGTAGGTAGGAGGGTAGGAAGTAAGGTAGGTAGGAGGGTAGGAAGTAAGGTAGATAGGAAGGTAGGTAGGTAGGAGGGTAGGAGGCAAGGTAGATAGGAAGGTAGGTAGGAGGGTAGGAAGTAAGGTAGATAGGAAGGTAGGTAGGTAGGAGGGTAGGAGGCAAGGTAGATAGGAAGGTAGGTAGGTAGGAGGGTAGGAAGTAGGGTAGATAGGAAGGTAGGTAGGTAGGAGGGTAGGAAGTAAGGTAGGTAGGTAGGAGGGTAGGAAGTAAGGTAGATAGGAAGGTAGATAGGTAGGAGGGTAGGAAGTAAGGTAGGTAGGTAGGAGGGTAGGAAGTAAGGTAGATAGGAAGGTAGATAGGTAGGAGGGTAGGAAGTAAGGTAGATAGGAAGGTAGGTAGGTAGGAGGGTAGGAAGTAAGGTAGATAGGAAGGTAGGTAGGTAGGAGGGTAGGAAGTAAGGTAGATAGGAAGGTAGGTAGGTAGGAGGGTAGGAAGTAAGGTAGGTAGGTAGGAGGGTAGGAAGTAAGGTAGATAGGAAGGTAGATAGGTAGGAGGGTAGGAGGAAAGGTAGATAGGAAGGTAGCTAGGAGGGTATGAAGGTAGGTAGGTAGTAAGAAGGGTAGGAAGAAAGAAACATAGGTAGGAGGGCAGGAAGAAATGTAGGTAGATTGAATAGAAGGTAAGTAGGTAGGTAGGTGGGAAGGAAGGAAGGAAGGAAGGAAGGTGGGTGACGGCATACAGACAGGCAGAGTAAGGGAGCTGCTGAGCTGTAGAGATTAGACTGAGCACTGCAGAAATGGGACCGGAGCTCTGGAGAAACGAGACCGGAGTGCTGTGTGATGAAAGGCAATGTGTGCTTTAGGAGTAAAGCTGTGTGTGTGGGCATAGGGCTGCTGGCTTTTGCAGAAGGCTCCTCTGGGGCGCCAGAGTGGGAATTCTCTGAGCTTCTCGATGACCTCACTGCTCGGTGCCGCTATGGTTAACACATCATTCGCACACTTCCACACTAATGGAGTCCCACGATGAAGCCATGTAATGCAAAAATCAGACACACGCTCTGTCTTTAATGAGGGACAGAATCCTCAGTTCTATAAGAGGACTCCTCAGATCAAAGTGTGCACGTACACACACACACACTCACCACATTATTGGCTCTAGATCCATCAAAATGGAGCAAAAGTTCCAGTCACGCTGCAGGACAGGTCAGTACACATATTGGCTCCATAGTAACAGCGGTGCATGTTGAGGGCAAACCGCGGGCAGGTCGATTTGACACTGATAAATCCGTAACCAAGTTTGCTGACCTATGTAAACTCATTCTTATACACATCTACACAGACACTCTGACAAAGGCCAAGCCCAGCGGTTACACCAAAATGCCCGTACTGAGCTGTACGGTCTCTGTGGTAGAGTGAGGCGGCGTTTGTACTTGGTAAAGGTTTCTTTCTTTCTCATTCTCTTGTGACATGGAAGAGGAGGAAGGAGAGAAATGAGAAAGCCACCCAGCACGTTCTTAGACATTGCCTATGTCTGTAAAAATATAAACAATGTAAACTGACCCGCAGACTGGGAGGTTTTTATGGACATTATCCTGATAAATTATATCACAATTTTCAAATGAATAAACTGCATGTTTCATTACAGAAAGGACATAAATAGTCATTTAATAGTCATTTAATTGGATCTAGTGCACTGCAGTAGGTAAGGCCTTTGAGGTTTTTTGTCTGTTCTGGTTCTTTTCTATCTGTTTCAGATGCACGTAGGTATGGAGGTAGGCAGGTAGGAAGGAAGGTAGGTAGGGACAGAGGTAGGTAGGTAGAAGAGAAGGTAGGTGAGTAGGTAGGTAGGTAGGTGGGTAGTAAACAAGGAAGGTAGGTAGGAAGGAGTGTAGCTGGTAGGTAGAAAAGAAAAGAAAGGTCAGTAGGTAGGTAGGAAGAAATGGCAGGTGGGTAGAAAGGAAGGAAGGTATGAAGGAATGTAGGTAGGTAGGAAGGAAGGTAGGTAGTTAAGAAGGTAGGAAGGAAGAAAGGTAGGTAGGAGAAAACGAAGGAGGAAAAAAGGAAGGTAGGTTTGAAGGAAGGAAGGAGTGTAGGTAGTTAGGAAGGAAGGAAGGAAGGAAGCTAGGTATGTAGAAAGGAAGGAAGGTAGGTGAATAGGAAGGTAGGTAGTTAGGAAGGAGTGTAGGTAGGTAGGATGGAAGGAAGGAAGTTAGGAAGGAAGGAAGGAAGAAAAGAAGGAGGGAAGGTAGGTGAGTAGGAAGGTAGGTGGTTAGGAAGGAAGGAAGGAAGGAAGGAAGGAAGGAAGGAAGGAAGGAAGCTAGGTTTGTAGAAAGGAAGGAAGGTAAGTGAGTAGGAAGGAAGGTAGTTAGGAAGGAGTGTAGGTAGGTAGAATAGAAGGAAGGAAGGAAGGTAGTTAGGAAGGAAAGAAGGAAGGAAGCTAGGTTTGTAGAAAGGAAGGAAGGTAGGTGAGTAGAAAGGTAGGTGGTTAGGAAGGTAGGAAGGAAGAAAGGTAGGTAGAAGGAAGGAAGGAAGGTAAGTAGAAAGGAAGGAAGGTAGGTGAGTAGAAAGGAAGGAAGGTAGGTGAGTAGGAAGGTAGGTGGTTAGGAAGGTAGGAAGGAAGGTAGGTAGTTAAGAAGGTAGGAAGGAAGAAAGGTAGGTAGGAGAAAACGAAGGAGGAAAAAAGGAAGGTAGGTTTGAAGGAAGGAAGGAGTGTAGGTAGTTAGGAAGGAAGGAAGGAAGCTAGGTATGTAGAAAGGAAGGAAAGTAGGTGAGTAGGAAGGTAGGTAGTTAGGAAGGAGTGTAGGTAGGTAGGATGGAAGGAAGGAAGTTAGGAAGGAAGGAAGGAAGAAAAGAAGGAGGGAAGGTAGGTGAGTAGGAAGGTAGGTGGTTAGGAAGGAAGGAAGGAAGGAAGGAAGCTAGGTTTGTAGAAAGGAAGGAAGGTAAGTGAGTAGGAAGGTAGGTAGTTAGGAAGGAGTGTAGGTAGGTAGAATAGAAGGAAGGAAGGAAGGTAGTTAGGAAGGAAAGAAGGAAGGAAGCTAGGTTTGTAGAAAGGAAGGAAGGTAGGTGAGTAGAAAGGTAGGTGGTTAGGAAGGTAGGAAGGAAGGAAGGTAGGTAGAAGGAAGGAAGGAAGGTAAGTAGAAAGGAAGGAAGGTAGGTGAGTAGAAAGGAAGGAAGGTAGGTGAGTAGGAAGGTAGGTGGCTAGGAAGGTAGGAAGGAAGAAAGGTAGGTAGAAGGAAAGAAGAAAGGTAGGTTTGAAGGAAGGAAGGTAGTTAGGAAGGAAGGAAGGAAGGTAAGTAGAAAGGAAGGAAGGTAGGTGGTTAGGAAGGTAGGAAGGAAGAAAGGTAGGTAGGAGAAAAGGAAGGAGGAAAGAAGGAAGGAAGGAAGGTAGTTAGGAAGGAAGGAAGGAAGGTAGTTAGGAAGGAAGGAAGGAAGGTAGTTAGGACGGAAGGAAGGAAGGTAGTTAGGACGGAAGGAAGGTAGGTGAGTAGGAAGGTGGGAAGGAAGGGGCCCCAGAGTGGGAACACTTTCAGCTTCAGCAAACCTCAGAATACCTGCACACTGCGGTGCATTTCATGTATCATAAATCAGTTCGGTATTGTGATGTGTTATCGCCATATCAGCCTCCCCTACGAGAGAGTCTTTAACTATGCTCTGCTTCTTTCACCGCGTGTGCAGGGACCTGAAGATCGAGAACTTCCTTCTGGATGAGCACAACAACATTAAGATTGTTGGTGAGTGTGTTAAGCTGTGAGGAGAGGCTTGAGTTCTGCAAACAGTCTGTTTTTCCAGAATGTGTGGACATCAGCATGGTCAGCCCATAAGGGAGCCCAAGCCCCTCACAGGACTACCCCAGAGCAAGTGTCATTTGGGTGCCTCGTCATTCTCACCATCATTGTGGTAGCTGCTGGAGTTTCTAACGCTTTAATGTCCTCACCATGACGTTTCTTTGTTTGTAGCAATAATAATAAAGCATAGACACCTTTAGCATGAAAACACAATTAGACCGTTTGGTAACAATTATTAATATTATTATTATTGTATTTTATTAGCCTTTCTAGAATTATTGTTCATCAAAACCTCTGAACGTATAACATTCTGATAAAATATGCTAACTAACCTTTAAAAATTTCACCAAACATTTTCCACTTGCGTGCTTTCTCTATGGATGAGAACTCCGTTGTACTGAAAGGCTCTGTGACCTCTAGTGTATATCTCTAGCCTAACACATTGGTAGAGATGATTGGTAGAGATGACACAATCAGGCTGAGTTAGCTTTAACACCTTCTTCATTAAGACATAGTGACCCAAAATATGCTCTACCAAAAGGTTGAGCTGAAAGTGAATGGGTTAAACACCTATTAGCGACTCCTACCCTTTGTTTTGTTAAGTCAGAGGTGATAGCTCACCTGTTGCTGCACAGTTTGACTTGGTCTTCCTCTATTCCTTCATCAGTGGTCACAAAACGCTGCTGGTTGTTGGTTGCATTGTTGGCTGCACAACACACTAACACATCACCACCTTGTCAGTGTCATTGCAGTGCTGAGAATGATCCACCACCCACATCATACCTGCTCTGGGGAGGCCTGGTGGGTTTCTGACCATTAAAAAATACAGTCTTCCGTCGGTAATTGTAGAACAGCAAAGTATATGTGTTGAGCAGATTGATTTGAAAATATTAGGCCAATGATGCAACAGGAGCAATATAATGCAGCAGAGAGCTTCTATAATATAGAAAGCAGAACAGTCATCATCTGTGACTGTGTGTGTGTGTGTATGTGTGTGTGTGTGTGTGTTTGTCTTAGACTTTGGTTTGAGTAACACTCTGAGGGTGGATTCTCTCTCTCCGGAGCTGCTAAACACTCAGTGTGGAAGCCCAGCATACGCTGCCCCGGAGCTGCTGGCGCACAGAAAGTACGGCCCTAAAGTGGACGTATGGTCTGTGTGAGTATGTCATATGTTTATGTGAGTGAAGGCTGCGGATGGGAACAGTAACTCAGTAAGTGTAATGTGTTAGTGTGCTGTAAGTAGTGTGTTGGTGTACAGTAACTCAGTAAGTGTAATGTGTTAGTGTACTGTAAGTAGTGTGTTGGTGTACAGTAACTCAGTAAGTGTAATGTGTTAGTGTACTGTAAGTAGTGTGTTGGTGTACAGTAACTCAGTAAGTGTAATGTGTTAGTGTACTGTAAGTAGTGTGTTGGTGTGCAGTAACTCAGTAAGTGTAGTGTGTTAGTGTACTGTAAGTAGTGTGTGGGTGTACAGTAACTCAGTAAGTGTAGTGTGTTAGTGTACTGTAAGTAGTGTGTGGGTGTACAGTAACTCAGTAAGTGTAATGTGTTAGTGTGCTGTAAGTAGTGTGTTGGTGTGCAGTAACTCAGTAAGTGTAATGTGTTAGTGTACTGTAAGTAGTGTGTTGGTGTACAGTAACTCAGCAAGTGTAATGTGTTAGTGTGCTGTAAGTAGTGTGTTGGTGTACAGTAACTCAGTAAGTGTAATGTGTTAGTGTGCTGTAAGTAGTGTGTTGGTGTACAGTAACTCAGTAAGTGTAATGTGTTAGTGTACTGTAAGTAGTGTATCGGTGTACAGTAACTCAGTAAGTGTAATGTGTTAGTGTACTGTAAGTAGCGTGTTGGTGTACAGTGACTCAGTAAGTGTAATGTGTTAGTGCACTGTAAGTAGCGTGTTGGTGTACAGTGACTCAGTAAGTGTAATGTGTTAGTGTACTGTAAGTAGTGTGTTGGTGTACAGTAACTCAGTAAGTGTAATGTGTTAGTGTACTGTAAGTAGTGTATCGGTGTACAGTAACTCAGTAAGTGTAATGTGTTAGTGTACTGTAAGTAGCGTGTTGGTGTACAGTGACTCAGTAAGTGTAATGTGTTAGTGTACTGTAAGTAGTGTGTTGGTGTACAGTAACTCAGTAAGTGTAATGTGTTAGTGTACTGTAAGTAGTGTATCGGTGTACAGTAACTCAGTAAGTGTAATGTGTTAGTGTACTGTAAGTAGTGTGTTGGTGTACAGTAACTCAGTAAGTGTAATGTGTTAGTGTACTGTAAGTAGTGTATCGGTGTACAGTAACTCAGTAAGTGTAATGTGTTAGTGTGCTGTAAGTAGTGTATCGGTGTACAGTAACTCAGTAAGTGTAATGTGTTAGTGTACTGTAAGTAGCGTGTTGGTGTACAGTGACTCAGTAAGTGTAATGTGTTAGTGTGCTGTAAGTAGTGTGTTAGTATACTGTAAGTTTTGGTTTATGTGAGCATTAAAACATAACATGTCCACCATAGAAGATATCAGTGTCAGACTAATTAATGACCTTGGGTGGGAGACATTAGAGTGATTGATTGATTAGTGTAATTCTTGCACCTCTGTGTATTGTGGAGAATTATAATCATGCACTGCGTTAATTTGGTTTGCGTGTGTGTGTGTGTGTGTGTGTAGGGGCGTGAGCATGTTTGCCATGCTGACCGGTACACTGCCCTTCACAGTGGAGCCCTTCAACATAAAACAGCTTTATCAGAAAATGGTCAATGGAGAAATCAGCACTATTCCATCAGACATCAGCAAAGGTAAATACCAGCCCACTCAACCGGTGATGTTTCAGACATTCTCCATATGGCAGAACTTACCTTTCAATATAGATATAGATGTTAATGGCTCTGTCAAGTGTAACAGATGTGATATAGGGGATGGGTCTGGATTTACTAACTTGCTTTCCAGACATAACTCATGGGTGTTTGTAATTGAAGTATGGAAATATCTCATCTTCATGAAAAAAGGTCCCAGATGCTATATATTGTCATGTACCTCAATCTGTTGTTGTTTTGACTTTGCTTCACTAGGTATCATTTGAACACAGCAGCTGATGTTTTACGCCATGTGAAAATTTATTGATGAATAGACCAACAGAGATGACCCAAAATAGCTTGGGAAAATGTCTGGTTCCATTGACTTAACTTAAATTTCTTCAGATACAGAGAGAGAGAGAGAGAGAGAGAGTAAGAGAGTAAGAGAGAGAGAGAAAGAGAGAGAGAGAGAAAAGAGAGAGCGAGAGAGAGAGAGAGAGAGAGAGAGAGAGAGAGGGAGAGAGTAAGAGAGAGAGAGAGAGAGAAAAGAGAGAGAGAAAGAGAGAGAGAGAGAGAGAGAGAGAGTAGGAGAGAGAGAGAGAGAGAGTAGGAGAGAGAGAGAGAGAGAGTAGGAGAGAGAGAGAGAGAGAGAGAGAGAGAGTAAGAAAGAGAGAGAGAGAGAGAGAGAGAGAGAGAGAGAGGAAGAGAGGGAGGGAGAGAGATACAGAGAGGTGATAGCTGAGATAACACAATACAAACTGTTCTTCTTCACTGTGATTATCTGATCATCCGATACGGAGCATGAAATATTGATAAGGCCGCAGTGGAGATTTAGCAATCACAATCAGGCAGGCACGCCCTCCCACACCCCTCTGTTTACATAACGGCTCATGAGCAGCTTCTTTCCACAGCGGCGTTGAAGATCATGAAGTATTTATGGTGGAGCAACAAATCAGCAGGAACTAATGAGCAGATAGCAGGAGTCCAGGGTACAGCCTTACTGAGAATACAGCATTGGAAAGGGCCCTGCGTTTATTGGGGTATTAATATTAATCATATGTGTGTGGATTTCCTGCACTCACAGGTTTGTAAACAGTTAAGAGTGTGTGTCTTTAAGGGCCCAGACTTTGCTCGCGCCCAGGGAGTGTGTAGCACCCTAAGCGAATGAGTAAATGTGATCGTCACTGTCTGCCGACACTCACAACACCTTCACCCGGCCAGCCACACACACACACACACACACACGGGAGAGAGACAGAGACAGCATGTGCAGTGCCAAGCTGACACACTGATCCTGGGTCATCCCTGGGCTGGTGAGGGTGGTAAGAGAGAGCATTGCGCCACCTTAATCTGATCTGCCATGATGCAAGAAGGCTAAAGCCAGTAGACCTCAGAGAGAGATAAAAAAGAAACGGAGGTCAAATGAGGGATACGGGGAGAATATGCTCAGTGGGCATGGCCGAGCTTCGGGAGTTACAGTTTAGTACACCAGCCTTGTGTCTACAATCATTTACCCAGAGTCACTACCATGTAGGTGCACCTCAAATCCTCACTGTGGCTCCCACCATAGAAATAAATGTGAGACCACCACTGTATTTGTGGTGAGCCATACATAAAGGGAGTGAGCATGTTTGCCATGCTGACCGGTACACAGTGGAGCCCTTCAACATAAAACAGCTTTATCAGAAAATGGTCAATGGAGAAATCAGCACTATTCCATCAGACATCAGCAAAGGTAAATACCAGCCCACTCAACCGGTGATGTTTCAGACATGCGAGGATATCCAAATTCTCCATATGGCAGAACTTACCTTTCAATATAGATATACAGGGGTTGGACAATGAAACTGAAACACCTGTCATTTTAGTGTGGGAGGTCACATGGCTAAATTGGACCAGCCTGGTGGCCAATCTTCATTAACTGCACATTGCACCAGTAAGAGCAGAGTGTGAAGGTTCAGTTAGCAGGCAAGAGCACAGTTCTGCTCAAAATACTGCAATGCACACAACATTATGGGACATACCAGAGTTCAAAAGAGGACAAACTGTTAGTGCACGTCTTGCTGGAGCATCTGTGACCAAGACAGCAAGTCTTTGTGATGTATCAAGAGCCACGGTATCCAGGGTAATGTCAGCATACCACCAAGAAGGACCAACCTCCACCAGCATCACGTAGTGACCTGGCCACTATCCTGCAAGAAGAATGGCTTAAAATCTCTCTGACCACTGTGCAGGACTCGTATATGTCATTCCCAAGACCAACTGACGCTGTATTGGCCGCAAAAGGAGGCCCTACACCATACTAATAAATGACTGTGGTCTAAAACCAGGTGTTTCAGTTTCATTGTCCAACCCCTGTAAATGCTAATGGCTTTGTAAAGTGTAGCCGAAGTGATATAGGGGATGGGTCTGGATTTACTAACTTGCTCTTTTGAAGTCCCACCTGTGTTGGCTGTAATCCCCTCTCCTGGTATTGTATGTGTCTCTGCAAAAACCTATGACACAGTCGAGCACACCTCGTCACACCTCCACACTCCGGACTCGTCACACCTTCACACACACAACCATTGCACACCACAAGTAAATAAGCTCACTAGACAACAATGAGTCACCTGTGACTGAAGGGTACCTAATAGCCTCTTTCTGGATGGAGGCCACATCAGTGTTCAGACATTCTCTCATCAAAGTGTGGGCAGTGGGGTCAGATTTGGTGGATGCCTTCCCTGGCACCATTCCGAGGAGGATTCCCTGTAGACTGGGATTTTAGCCACCGCTGGTAGACCCGTATGCTCATACCCTTCAATACACCTGCAGATTCAACTACTTTCCCCACACTATGGTCTTTGGCCACGCCACATGCAGTCACTCCTTTTAGCCAATCATTAACATCTGCTCTGGAGCATTCTCCACACATGGAATGAGACATTCACTGCACTGTAGAACCTCCTCTCAATCTATGAATCCCGTCACTTATACCCTGCGGGTGTTTCTAGCCCCATCATCTCCATGTAGCACCATCTGGAGGATCCTGACGTTACTACCATCTTAATCACACCACAGTATGAACCAATATATCGCTCGGGCCCCAGTGACCAGACAGCGTAACTGCAGCTTAACCTGAACAATATGAACCCTAAACTTTCCATGCCATGAAATTCAAAATGATTAAGATCTGATCTTCTTTATCTGTAGGTGCTGTACAGTTTGTTTTGTCCCTGTTGGAGCCAGACCCAGTGAAACGGCCATCAGTGAAAGCAGCTATGGAGGAGAAATGGCTTAATGAGGGCTATGCCAAGAGACCACTTCACACTGTGGTTTATAAGAACAGGTCTGTGTTGTTGGGTATGTTATTATAATATATGTTATTTACCATATAAAGCATCATTATGCATGCAGTATAATATCATGGCATGAATTTGCTTAGGTTGCGTCCTGAAGATCTCAACTCATCGGTACTAAACTACATGACCGAGTCTCTCGGCTACGGTCTCTCAGACCTCATCCACACTGTGATCAACAACAAGCCCTCTGCCGTTTTAGCCACCTACCAACTACTGCTGAAGAAACTGATCAGGCACCAGAAAGGAGCCAAGACCATAAAAGTAATACATGCCAAAGCACAAAACCAAACATATTCCAACACCAGCAAATATGGAGGTTATATGATCCATTATGATTCTTCCAGAGAGTGGAAACCAGCGAGTGGAACCAAAATAAGCCCGTGTGGAACGAGAGGAACAACACACCAGCAAGGAGTCAGCAACAGGTAATCTAGCAACCCTGCTGGGATTCATGGTTTTGAGATTAGCTGCAAAGGTGATATGTAGAGCCAGGTCTTAAAGGTGCCATAGAATTGCAGGAAAACATTAATTATATTTTTTCACTGTTGAAAAAGTAGACGTCGGTACATGGAACTGACATACCATCAACCTCAAAGGCTGATGTTCCTACTCCGAATCCACATCCCACATTTGTAAAAAGAGGGCAGTAAAGAGCCAATTGCAAAATCCAACATTAATTACGTAACAGACTTAGCGCAAAATGCATATATTACAGCAGAGCTACAGCAACGGTGGACTATGTGGAGGAATCTCTGGTTCCGGCCTGTATAACGGAATTTCCATTCCATCTACAAGGAACCAAACACGCAGTGGGCATGGCTGACGTTCCTTTCCAAAGGTGGTTGCAGTTGACTTTCTTAATTAGATGATTTGTTCCACCTTAAAGGCTGCATAGGCTTGTATAGGTTCCAAAATGTAACTGGGGCACCATTTAAGGTGGAATGTTCATGAAACAAGATGGCGGATACATCTTTAATAAGATCCTGGATGACTTTCATAAAATTTAGTGCTGTTAGTTAGTCACTACAGGCAGTTCCTCAAACTCAGACAATACGGAGCAGCTTTACTCAGCTTTTAGCACTGAAGAGACAGAGGAGAGGAGCAGCTCCACCTTTATCAGCATCACAACCCCAACAGCAGCCTGTAAGTAGCAGCCATGCTGTGTGATTGGATCAGTGTTTGCTGGTTGAAGCGGATCATCCTAAACTGAGAGGTTCATAGTGAGGAACAGCTTTACTCTACTGTGTGTTGATGTCCAGATGGAAAGCAAGTAGCTAGTCTAGGTAACGTTAGCTGCTAGCATTAGCTCTAAGTAACTAGCATCAGTAGTATAAATCGTATGGGGACCAAGCCTGTTTACACATAGGACGTGTTGATTCTGTGTGATCATTGGTGGTGATCGTTGTCTGTGAACCAGCCAATCACAGCAGAGCTCATCAGATTATTCATTAGCTCACCAAAAAGAGACAACAGCTTGTTTCATTCTAGGACCTTATTATAGGGTGTAAATGAGAATGCAGATCCTCATCTGGGCATAGAAGGTCACATACCATCTATGTAGAACATCAGAAGACAACGTACATTACCAAATCCATACACTCTATGGCACCTTTAATGGCTTGATTTGAGGTTTGCTAGACAGCTTTGGGGCATCATGGTGGAACAGTGGGTAGTGCTGTTGCCTCACAGCAGGAAGGGACTGGATTAAACTCTGAACTGTATCATCCATTTACATTTACAGTATTTAGCTGACGCTCTTATCCAGAGCGACTTACAAGGTTAATCATATTACAGGGAGGCCAATGTAGTGTTAGGAGTCTTGCCCAAGGACTCTTATTGGTGTAGCACAGCCTAGTCACCCAGACTGGGATTCAAACCCCAGTCTCCCACATGGGGTGGTGGCTCCCTGGTGGGTAGTGGTGTTATCCACTGAGCTACACCAACCATCAATGGGCCTTTCTATGAGGAGTTTGCATTGCCTCCCAGTGTCTGTGTATGTTTCCTCCCACAGTCCGAAGGCATGCAGTCAGGTGAACTGGAGATGCTAAATTGCCCCTAGCTGTGAATGTATATGTCTAAGTGTCTATCCTGGACTGGGGGCCTGTAGTTATAGGCTCCAGTAATGAGCACACCCCCAATCCCCAGCCCCGACCCATCAGGATAGAAGACGAATGAAGGAATGAAAATGTAGAGCCAGTTTCATTACATGCTGAAAAGTTTAAGCCTTGTTACAAAGACATTGCGAATTAGGCTCATCATGGAGTTACTATGGAGTTACTATGGAGGCCTAGGTGATATATGAAAGAGAAGAAACTGGACTATCAGAAGTAAGCACCTCCTCCGGATGATGATGACTTCATGGCATGTTGGATTTATATGCATACACAGTTTCTTGTCCCACAGCGCGAAACCACCAACGACAGCCAGAGCCAGAGCCAGAGCCAGTCTAGTAAAGCTCACCGGATCCACTCACAAGACAGAGACTCCCTCAGTGGCAGGAGGAGACCGGAGGAGGCCATCGGACAGAAGCAGCCGAGTTCAGAGCACAGAGCAGTTTCCCCATCCACTCCGCTAGCAGACGCATTTGATGACAATGGCTTCGCCATCACCATTGAGACAAGAGAGGGACTATTTCCTGAAGGTACACTAACAGTAGACATGGCTACTCATAGAAGGTCCTTATGGTTAACTAAATGCTTTACTTCAAAGTGAAGACATCAAACTATAAAATAGTACCCATGGAATTGTGCAGATAGATAGATAGATAGATAGATAGATAGATAGATAGATAGATAGATAGATAGATAGATAGATAGATGGATGGATGGATGGATGGATGGATAGATAGATAGATAGATAGATAGATAGATACTTTATTGATCCCAGAGGGAAATTCAAGTCCACCTTAAAAACCTCTAAAACTGAACTTTACAGGAGGGTAAAACTGAGGACGAAAAATGTTTTTCTTAGACTGTAATGGAGGTTAACAAGCAGTTTTGGACCAATTCTACTGGTTAGTCCCTATATTGGGGCAGTCGTAAATTAGGGAACCAGCCTTGTGACCGGAGGGTCGCCGGTTCGATTCCCTGTACTGACAGTAACGACTGAGGTGCCCTTGAGCAAGGCACCTAAACCCCCAATTGCTCCCCGGGCACCGTGGATAGGGCTGGCCACCGCACCAGGTAAGTGTGCTCACTGCCCCCTAGAGTGTGTGTTCACTAGTGAGTGTGTATGTGGGTGTTTCACTTCACGGATGGGTTAAATGTGGAGACTAAATTTCCCCACTGTGGGATCAACAAGGGATTGAAATCTTAATCTAATGAATATTCACTGAAAGTTTAGAGCTAGAGCTTTTGAACTGTGCAGAAAAAAGAGATAAACGTTCTACACTCATCTTTTAGGAACAGCTGCACCCAGTAGGAGGTGTGGTACTGCAGTGCTGTTGGGAAGGAAGATAAAAGTTACCAGAAACAATAAATGATGATAGATTTAGACTGAAATGGGGGATACTTATTGAGCTACACATACAGAACTAGTGTCTCTCAAAATGGTCTTGGGCCACCATGTTTGCTAACCCAACATGCTAGATGTCTCAACTTGGAGCTATAGAGGTTCCTAATGGTGTCCTGTGATAACCCATCCCGTGCAGCTTGAATATCCTCACACAGTTCCTGCTGATTGTGCGGTAGGGTTGGAGGTGGAGTGACACCAGGCCTTCCGCACACAGGACAAAAGCAGGACTCATTACTGAAGATGACCCGCTGCTGTTCTGGGTCACTGTATGACAGTCTGGCGCGACACCGTTGCAGTCTTTGGTTAAAGTTGACATGGTGTTAACAATGTCAAACCTACCCACTGGTTTCCTTCCTGTCGGTTGATCCCTTCTGGGTGTAGCTATTTGTGCAGCTATGGTTGTGATGATGATGTATCAGAGGTGGGGGAAAAATATAATAGTGATACATCAAGAGTATATCGTCGCTGTCCAATGAAAAACATGTATCTCCATTTTTGTCCATTTTTACTTTTATGCATCATTTGACCACAGCTGCTGCCGTTTACACTGTGTGAGAATCTCATGATAAATGGACCCACAGAAACAGCCAAAAAGTGTTTGGAAAGACGTCTGGTTCCATTGACTTCCATTCAAATTAAATGAGGTTTTTGGCCTCTCCTGTAAAGTTGCCATTTTGGAGATACTTGTTTTTCTTTGGACAGCGACGATATGTGGTATATCAGGATATGTACTGTTTCAGACTCTCATCAATTGGAGCTGTCAAGTGTGAGCCTGTAGAGTCTGATCACCAACAGCATCTGTTTGGTTGGGTGTGTCTAAACTTTCACTGGTGCTGTAGCATTGCTAATCTTTTAGCAATCCTCTTTAAGGTGAATCTAAAGGAGAAGACATTTTCTCCTTTACTGCCATGTGTGTTTTTTCATGGTTTGGATGTTTTCACACTTTCATAGACACTTTCATTAATGTAGATTTTATAAAAGTCCATTTACATTATTTTAATGAAATATTATTATATTAATTTTATATATTAATATATAAATATATAATATATTAATTTATTATATTAATATAAATTTTATTAACTATTTATGTCTTTGTGTGGGTTTCAGTTTCTGTGTTTGGTGACAGGGAGCTTGTCCATGTTTCGCCTCCCAAATGCTCCTGTGGGGAAGGGAGTGGATCAAAGCTGTGTGATTCCACCCCTTGTGATGTCCCAGTGAGTATGGAATCCAAAAAGGACTCCCAGCCCAGCAAACCAGCACCAAAGCCTTACGACCTGAGAGCCGCACGCTCCGAAAACTATTCGGGGGAAGAGGTGGCACATCCGCATGACGACAAGCTGGAGAAGTTACAGACGTTCTACTCGGAAAAAGGTGTGTCACCCAGAACGCACTTGGAGAGCAGAGCGGGGCAGCGGTTTAAGGACCTCCTGTTGGCCATAGAGGAGAAGACACACCCCGCCCGTCACCTAAGCGCCACAGAAACGCTGGCGCAAACCTCTCCTCTACCACGACTACGTCATGGAACTGTGTCGCCCAGGAAAGTGACTTGGGTTGGGCTTAAACATCAAGCTGGGACAGGCACAGGCTCCTCCCCCTTTCTGGTCAATGGTTCAAAGCCACCAGTGTTCCCATCCCAAAGACAGCAGGCTCTGGTCATCAAGACCCTGAGACATGCAAAAGAAAAGAGGAATGTAGGAGGAGCGGCGATGAGTGTCCCTGGGAACACGGCGAAAAGGAACTCTGTGCAGTTACGGACGTTCATCCAGCGCAGAGACACAGACTTAAACCTGCCCATGCTCCCCTCCACATTCCACAGCAAGGCTGACAAGAAAACGGAAATGCTCAGGATGGACTTTGGTTGATGGAGGGAGAGGGAGAGAGAGAGAGAGAGAGACCAGGAGAGAGAGAGAGAGAGACCAGGAAAGAGAGAGAGACCAGGAGAGAGAGAGAGAGAGAGACCAAGAGAGACCAAGAGAGACCAGGAGAGAAAGATAGAGACCAGGAGAGAGAGATAGAGACCAAAAGAGAGAGGGAGAGACAGAGACAGACCAAGAGAGACCAAGAGAAAGAGAGAGAGAGAGACCAGGAGAAAGAGAGAAAGGGAGAGAGAGAGACCAGGGGAGAGAGAGAGAGAGAGAGAGAGAGACCAGGAGAGAGAGAGAGAGAGAGAGAGAGAGAGAGACCAGGGGAGGGAGATCTTGTTAGATTTCAATTCCGATGACAATTTTATCAATATGCCTTTTCCAAAATCCTCAGCACGGCCTTTAAAGCCGGGGTTCTGGAAGCTGGTCTCTAGAGCCTCCTAGGCGGCCCATGCTTTGACTGCTTTGGGGAATACAGAGGGTGCTAGAGGAAGAGAAATGGTTCTCTAAGGGAGTAGTTCTCCAAGGGCTGAGCTGCTGGTGGTCTTCAGTATGGTTCCCCTGAGGGTGGTTGTGCTGGTATCTCACGCTTGTGGGTCTACTGTCGATCTCAGAGAGGCGCGTGAGGAGGGGCTTCTCCTGTCGCGGGTCATCAGGAAGTACAGAGAGACGCAGGGTGAAGAGGACTGGCAGGACCTGGAGGATGGGGGAGGTGAAGGCTCTGGAGATTCTGAGGGAGTGGTAGAGCTGAAGGGTAGTTAAACAGATGAAGGGAAATGGCTGGCTAGCTGAGGATCTGTCCCATGGTTCAGCAGCATCTGAACGGGGGGTGTGGTCAGTCTGCGCATGAGCTCGCAGGCTCCGACACCTCGCTGCTGCTTTCTCTAAATAAACGTCAGATTTCTCAAAAAAAAAAAAAAACAGAACCTACATAAACCTGTATGTCAGAAGCAAGGACCATGTGACCTTTATTTTTAAGAGTGTACTGTATCTGATTCATCTGCCAGACCTGTCATGAGTTGATTAGGCTTTTTGAGCTTGATGGGATATTGTAGATGAGGTATTACACTGCACCAGCATGGCCTCCCGTGGATGAGCATGCTCAGCTTTACTGGATGTTAAAAATGGGAGTGCAGGTACAATGACATAACTAACCAAACTCACCATGAAAGCACATACACCAAAGACAAAAGAAACCTAACCCATTAGGAGCGTCCACTGAGGACAGGACATGAGCCCTTTTGTTCCACGAAGGTTATCTAGACAAGCAATTAATAGCTCTCAGCATATCCCTCCTCCCGCTCTCCTTCTCTCTCCCCTCTGATCATTTACTCTTAAGCCAATTTAATTGTACTTGAGCTTCTTTATGATCTGCTCAGGGTCTGATTGATGCCCATTGTTTTCTTAAGCTTGTATCACGTTTCTGTTTATGAATGAACGTCGCTGAATGGCATCAATCAGCTGTGCCGTCAGTGCCAAAGGGTGACGTTCCGATTGTTATTCCATGAAGTTGGATAATAAACAAGATTATGCCATTGAGTGCTTGGGTATTCATTGAACACCCAACGCTGGGGCAGGGTTCAGCGGGCCAGCGCTTCTTTCAGAACACAATGGCCGTATGGCTTGTTTGCTTATGTATTAATTATGGATTACTAAAATGCCAACAGCAGTGTTTTGCTGCAAAGAAAACAAAAACACAAAATATATACAGATATACAAAGGAAGATCTGAAGCATGTAATACCTTAACAAGCGCAAACAGCAGCTGCGACTGGATTTGGCATGGACGGGACAAGTTTCTGGATGTACGCCACATCAGTGATCAGACACTCTTGAATTAAGGTATTGTGCTGTTGGACCAGATTTGGTGGTTGACTTCCCTGTAGACTGGGATTTTTAGCACTCCTGGTAGATCTGTATGAAAATACCCTGCAGATGGCGCTGTATGAGCATAATGGGGCTTTAAGTACCTACAGGGTGTGAGTGACGGGATCCATAGATTGAGAAGAGGTGCTACAGTGCAGGGAATGTCTCGTTCCATGTGTGGAAAATGGCTCCAGAGCAGATGTTAATGATTGGCTAAAAGGAGGGACTGAGCATGTGGGCGTGGCCAAAGACCATAGTGTGAAGGAAGTAGCTGAATCTGCAGGTGAATGCAAGCGTACGGTCATACGGGTCTACCAGCAGTGGCTAAAATCCCAGTCTACAGGAAACTCTCCTCAGAACTGTGTCAGGGAAGGCATCCACCAAACCTGAACCAACCTACCAATTCTTTGAAGCAAGAGTGTCTGAACACTGATGGAGCCTCCATCCAGAAACTTGACCAGTCCATGCCCAATCCAGTCACAGCTGTTATTTATGCTCGTGAAGGTGTTACTAATATATATATTACATGATATTAGGTACTTAATATTTCGGCTGGTGAGCTTATTCCAAAAAAATAAAAAATAGAAAAAGAGCAAACAATGGATGGAGTGCGGCTGCTCTGTATGATACAATCACTGAGATGTAAACAGGCTCCCTCAGAGTGGTTTGATGTGATCCATTCTAGATAAAGCTGACTTGCTCTGAATTCTTTACAGTGGTGTTGATAGGAACCAGTAGTGGTGCTGATCACAAACCTAGACATTTCATTTCATATCGACCTGCCAGTGAACCAGCATGTATTCTTTTTATGTGAGATGGTACATCTCCGCTGCCCAGAGAAAAACAAGGACCTCCAAAAATGGTAACTGTACAGGAGAGGACAAAAATGTGATAATGTAGGACAATAATGTAAGTTAATGAGACTTTTCGGGCCATTTCTGTCCATTCATCATGTCATTTTCCCTCAGTGTAAACAGCAGCTGCTGTGTTCAAATGTTGCATAGAAGTAAACATCTACCCAATTGGAGATACAGGTTTTATTTTGGACAGAGAAGGTATATAAGACTAATGATGCTTAAGAAGTGGGAAGTGAAAAAATGCTTTCCGAAACCCTGTAAGTCATGAAAGGATAAAACTACTTATGGGCCAAACACCTTCTCAACACCCGCACACGTACATACAGGGGTTGGACAATGAAACTGAAACACCTGGTTTTAGACCACAGTCATTTATTAGTATGGTGTAGGGCCTCCTTTTGCGGCCAATACAGCGTCAGTTCATCTTGGGAATGACATATACTGCGTCCTGCACAGTGGTCAGAGGGAGTTTAAGCCATTCTTCTTGCAGGATAGTGGCCAGGTCACTACGTGATGCTGGTGGAGGTTCGTCCTTCTTGGTAGTATGCTGACATTACCCTGGATACCGTGGCTCTTGATACATCACAAAGACTTGCTGTCTTGGTCACAGATGCGCCAGCAAGACGTGCACCAACAGTTTGTCCTCTTTTGAACTCTGGTATGTCCCATAATGTTGTGTGCATTGCAGTATTTTGAGCAGAACTGTGCTCTTACCTGCTAACTGAACCTTCACACTCTGCTCTTACTGGTGCAATGTGCAGTTAATGAAGATTGGCCACCAGGCTGGTCCAATTTAGCCATGAGACCTCCCACACTAAAATGACTGTGGTCTAAAACCAGGTGTTTCAGTTTCATTGTCCAACCCCTGTAGGTATCAAGCAGCACGTTCATAAGCATCTTACGTAACCACTTTTAGGGGTATTAAACTCTTTAGGTGTCTGGTGTCCTATCACCACCACTGTGAGCAATTGCTCTGTACACGTTTTACACCAAACCACTCTGAATGGGCATCTTTAAAAAAGTGTGTGCTGCCTTCTGGCTTACATACTGGCCTGCAATTCATGCGCATCTCTATAGTGATATAGAATCAAAACAGTGACGGCTGCGTCTCAATGGTTCACTACACACTAATACTACACAGTGTATGCTTTGTAAAGAAAACAAGTATCTCCAAAATGCAACTTTACAGGAGAGGGCAAAACCTACTTTAACTGTAAACTTTCCAAGCAAGTTTGGGCCATTTCTGTTCTATTGATCATGAAATTTACACACAGTGTAAACAGCAGCTGCTGTGTTCAAATGATGAATAACAGTACATATCAGGAACAGTGGAGATACATGTTTTCCATTGGACAGGGCTGATCTGCTATGTAGTAATGTTAATAGTACGAGTTAGACTTGTACACAAAATATTAGCATATTGCACCATTTATTATTAACAGGAAGTGATGAAATTTCATACCAGGCTGGCCTTTATTTTTACAAAACACAAACAAACACATTATTAACTAGCATACATTTATTTTTACAGGCTGTTGTAACAGATTTGGGTTGAACTCACATTTCCACGCATCAGCGTCCGCCATTTTGCTGAAATTTCCAGACCTGGGAAGCTCCAACCTTTTTCCATTTTCCATTGCATTGAGAGACAACAGTGTCCATTATCACCCTATTCAAAAGTTGACTGGTTCTAGTATGCACAGTAGATTTATGAGTATACTCAACTTTGACTTTTACATCTGTACCATAACCTACACACTCAAGAACGGGTTAGTATTAGGATTGAGTGCACAGTTGGGACACACCCCTAGTCTACTAATTAGGCCCATCTTAATAATTTTCTAGATCTTTCCTGCACACATCAACAGTTCTGGTTAAAACAGCAGCACTGTGCTTTATCCAGGCTGTACTCATTTCCTTAGGGCATTAGAATATATGTGATGTTGTCTTGCTGGTGTCAGTGCATGTGAGTGTGAGTGTGCAAGTGCGTGTGTGTGTTTTGTAATGGGCATTACACATCAGCTCATAGTACTCCATGGTGAATAATAGACGGGTAAAGGAATCTTTCCCTCTTTTCAGCCTATGAGAAGCTGATGAATAATTGAAAGTGTGTTGTGCCACTCGATACTGTGCTGAGTGGGCCTGGCACATGTATGAGAGTGTGTGTGCTGACGGAGACAGACTGAGTAAGACTGGCTGAGATATTGGTGTCTGTTCTTGCTGTTCTGCTATTCTGAGCCTGTTACTGTGGACGTAACTACTTGAACCCAGTACTGAAGGTACAGAGACTTCAGGAAACACTGTGGACCTAGCATGTATAATACATGTCACAACCTGAACCACCTTTTCTGGGCGTAGGGCTTTTTTATCATTTTCAGTGTTTGTTGTATATTATATTAATATGCTGGGTGTTTCATATGTACACTCATCATCAAGGGAACAGCTGCACTCTGAAGGAATCAGGAACAGGAATGAACCTGGGTGGGTAGGTTTGACATTGTGAGATATGCAAATGTTTTACTCTCTGACAAGCATGTGACATAAGGATGGATGAGCGTTATTACTGTACCTGACTGACCCAACAGCCATGACTGCAGAGGCCCTCCATGAGTCAACCTTCAGCAATCAGCCATAACATTAAAACCACCAACTTGTATCTATATCTATATATATGATGGTCCACCTTATAGATGGAAAGTCAGAGACGATAGCTGGAGAGTTTAGTTTGGTGGATTATTCTCAGATACTGAGGTCCTCAAAAACTCCAGCAGCACAACACACACTAGCACACCACCATCACATAATACTTGGTCTGTGGTGGTCCTGTAGGGGTCCTGACCTTTGAAGAACAGGGTAAGTATGCAGAAAAACAGAGGGACTACAGTCAATAACTGTAAAGTGTTCTTGCCTGTATTTAGTGTAATAAACTATGACAGATAACTATTAGTCTCACAGAACGTCTGGACAATGTTGAATGGTGAAGGGTCTGACCAGATAGATTCGACAGATTGTCGTAAAATGAAATGGTCTGAAAGGTTCTGCCTACGAGCGGTCACCTGCAAAATGTCAACTGACCAGGAGGTGTCAGATTCTGATGTTTTCCTTTACTCCACTTCAGGTCATCCTATAGTTCGTCTGAACTGGGCAGAAGAAGTGCGGTGGTGGAAATCAATGATGTAGCAGAAATGTGTCAATCACACAGAAACCAGTCACATTTTGTAGAGGGCATTGGTCACAGCCACCAGAGCTTCAAAACTGTGCCAAACCCTCAGTGCACTTAAAAGACTTTGATTTCTATACACATAAATCCACAGTGCACACTTAGAACCACACTTAGGCTCTGAAACCCCTTCACGATGTGTTCCCTGCGTGTCTCTTCATGGAAGCCAAGTATCCACCTCTCTACGAGAGCACCCACCTAACACCATACCGCCATTCGTTACACACTCTTTCATTCCGGTCACTCCAACGGACACATCCGCATCCCTGCAAACACTTCCTCCTCTGGACATACCCCCATCTCTGCACACACTCCCTCCTAAATGGTCACTCCAACGGACACACCCCCATCTCTGCACACACTCCCTCGTAAATGCTCAGTCACTCCAACGGACACACCCCCATCTCTGCACACACTCCCTCCTAAATGCCCTATATCTATTTATATTGTATTATTCTACCCCAATCTGTACTACTGTTTACATATCCTGCACTGCTAAATTATTTATATTACTGCATACTTGCACTGTCTATATGGCTGACAACAGCCATCTTCTCAATGTGCACTATCTATATGGCTGACATCAGTCATCTTCTTAATTTGCACAGCAAATGGTATATCACTACCTCCACTGCACAGACAGTAAAGGACTGTACACAGACACTAAGGACTGTACACAGACACTAAGGACTTTACACAGACACTAAAGGACTAAAGGACATTACACAGACACTGAAGGACTTTACACAGACACTAAAGGACTAAAGGACATTACACAGACACTAAAGGACTAAAGGACATTACACAGACACTGAAGGACTTTACACAGACACTAAAGGACTAAAGGACATTACACAGACACTGAAGGACTTTACACAGACACTAAAGGACTAAAGGACATTACACAGACACTAAAGGACTTTACACAGACACTAAAGGACTAAAGGACATTACACAGACACTAAAGGACTAAAGGACATTACACAGACACTAAAGGACTTTACACAGACACTAAAGGACTAAAGGACATTACACAGACACTAAAGGACTAAAGGACATTACACAGACACTAAAGGACTTTACACAGACACTAAAGGACTAAAGGACATTACACAGACACTAAAGGACTAAAGGACATTACACAGACACTAAAGGACTTTACACAGACACTAAGGACTTTACACAGACACTAAAGGACTAAAGGACATTACACAGACACTGAAGGACTAAAGGACATTACACAGACACTAAAGGACTTTACACAGACACTAAGGACTTTACACAGACACTAAAGGACTAAAGGACATTACACAGACACTGAAGGACTTTACACAGACACTAAAGGACTAAAGGACATTACACAGAAACTGAAGGACTAAAGGACATTACACAGACACTAAAGGACTAAAGGACATTACACAGACACTAAAGGACTTTACACAGACACTAAGGACTTTACACAGACACTAAAGGACTAAAGGACATTACACAGACACTGAAGGACTTTACACAGACACTAAAGGACTAAAGGACATTACACAGAAACTGAAGGACTTTACACAGACACTAAAGGACTAAAGGACTACACAGACACTAAAGGACTAAAGGACATTACACAGAAACTGAAGGACTTTACACAGACACTAAAGGACTAAAGGACATTACACAGACACTAAAGGACTTTACACAGACACTAAAGGACTAAAGGACATTACACAGACACTAAAGGACTTTACACAGACACTAAGGACTTTACACATACACTAAAGGACTTTACACAGACACTAAAATACTTTACACAGACGCTAAGGACTTTACACAGACACTAAAGGACTTTACACAGACACTAACTAATATTACTTCTGTGTACTTTGCATATCTGCTACTATATCTATCTATCTTATGCACATACACTTTTTCAAAGCTGTGTTTGTTAGTCATCTCCTGCCTACTGTGTGAGGTATTCGAGTCGGTTAAAAGTTGAAACCAGTTTGGTAGAATGATCCATATATGACAATCGTAGCCCCTGTGAAAATAAGCCTTGTGAGCACGAGTTCTTTGATTGCGGGTGTAAATGTAAAGTGGCTACCTGCTGAGTCACTGTACATGTGCAATAGCTGAGCGATGGACGAGGTGCCGGTCATTAACTCCCAGCTATCCCTTTGATCTCTGTGTTTAATTAAACAGGGGGGGACGCCAAAGGAGGAGTTGAGAGACAAGTAACATTAGAGCCGAAGAAAGATCACAACACAGGAAAGCAGAGGGGTCTACTTTAATCAGGAGCTCAGTGATGAAACCCAAACCCTTTTTCTCTAATAGCCCTGATTTCCAAGACCCTGTTCTGTAGAGCATCGAGCCCTGATACAGACCTACAGTGTTATTAACCTACAGCAGCTGTGTGGTGTTATATAAAGCAGCTAACATTAAGAAAACACACATATGAAACTCATATCTATGGAACACACACCAAACGTCCAGGCCATGCTGTTATCACAGATGCATACACAATCAGTGTTAAACAATCTCAGCCACTTTCTACATTCTCAGTAGACCCGTTAGTGAGGGATCAAAGAGGAACTCCACTGACTGTTCTCTAAATTCCTAACCGATTCATAGTCGAGTTCTCCAAAGTCATTCCGAATGGTTTGATGTCAAGTGCTTCACTGTAAAGAATCTTACCAGCCCAGACTTCTCTTTCCAGGTGCTGGTAATAGGAACCTGGTGTCCTCCATCTACAACACAACATAGCCATTTTATTTACTATCCTAAACCGCCAGTGAACCACACATGCCTTTTGAGTTTTCATATCAAGTCAAGAGGCTTTTTATTTTCATTCCATCCATGTACAAGTACACAGTGGAGTGAAATTACGTTCCTCTAGGAACAAGGTGCGACATGGAACAAGAAAACATTGGCCTTATAACATCGTCCACATCGTCTCCGCCATATGCACGTTTACAATAATGCTGTGTAAGCCCAAAGTTCATTGCAAAATCGTCATTAAATTAGAACCAAGCCTGAACAATAACTTCTGAACTGTTATGAGTAATGCTGGTCATGGCAAAATGGAGGTCAATTTGAAAAACAAGGAACCATTAGGAACCCAGCATGTACCCCTCTGCTAAGAGTGTATTTTAATTTCTCAGGCACAAGGCAGTGTATTGGTGACGGGCGTTCCACTCACCATGCCATTCCCATCAAAAGAATAGTTGAACCCAGAAGGAAGTGTGGGACTGCAGTGCTATTGGGAAAGAATAGGGAACGTCCTGTGTGGCCTGATGCTGTTGCTACATCTGCTCTGACTGGGAGCCACTGGGAGCCTTTAACCCCCACGGAGCTCCTGGCTGTCCTGCACTGTGGAAGCTTGGCCTGCGCCTGCTGACCCATCTTATGACCCACCAACATCATTACAGACTAATCAGACACTATACTCTCCTTTCCTGTGCTGTCTTGTATCTGGTGTTGACCCGTGGAGGATGGGTTCCCCCTTTGAGTCTTGGTTCCTCTTGAGGTTTCTTCCTTCCTAACTAAGTGAGTTTTTCCTTGCCTCTGCCTTTCCTTGCTCATTGGGGGAACGAACACCAGATTCTTCGTAAAGATTCTTTGTAAAGCTGCTTTGTGACAACATCTGTTGTAAAAGGCGCTATAGAAATAAATGTTGAGATGTTGAAGATAAAAATATGAGGATGATACATTCAGACCGATATGGGAAATATTTACTGAGCTACACTGAGTGTCTCTCAGTCAGGTACAGCAATGAAGCTTGACCTTGCTTATATCACGTGTGCGGCTGAGCGTGAAACTTGAATTATCCATGTCTCGTGGTGTCAAATCTACCCACCAAGTTTCCTACCATTCCTTCTGGGTGCAGCTATTCTCTTCCTTTTCTCGAGTGCATCAATCGCTCACAAATAGGACTCGGCTCTTTTGGCTTCCTTCTGTATTACTTTGGTTCTTAAAATTGATCATCTCTGATTATACCCATCACTACTTAATCATCAAAAGCTTAGTCTACTAACGATCTACTTCTAACGATTTAACGAACCAAAACTGCATTATGTTTGTGGTTTAAGAATCTCAGATGTTGATAAGTAGCTTCGTTGGGTGAGCAAATGCATCCAATGCAAGCAAGTCAATCAGCCAGTCATCAAAAAAACAAAAGCAGTTCAAAGTGAGGACTCAGAGGAACTAGCAGGTCGCAGTTGGAAACACAACTAGGAAATTACACAGAAACCCGCATGAACAAAGCCACAGACAAACTAACATAACCAGCAGCAGGTGTTAGAGATAATGAGGGACCATAGGCGGAATGGTCCAGCAGATCCAGGAGTGCAGTCCTTCAGCTGATTGCTCCTCAACGAAACGTGGTTCACTCAAAAGAGCTGACTCATTCACGAATGACAAAGCACTCCAGCATATTCGTAACCAGCTCATGCAACAGCTTTCTGTGGGGTAAACTCTTCAGACGTCTGGTTCCTAACACCGCAATGACTTTGTTTACACCGTAACTACTGAATAATTCAGCAGTTCTGTAAAATCACTGGAATATCCCCTTCGCAGATTTTTCCTAGAACCATACGTCCAAACTAGGAGCCATTTAGGAGCCCTTGTTTGAGTCCTGTGGTCCCTGACGGACGCCATGTTGCGGAGCACTTCACATCAAGCCACATTGTTTAACATCTCAGCGATTTCATTATGCAAACATTTCCAACAGTGGAATTCTCCGCGAGCCAGACACTCACTAGCGTCTGACCATGGCGGCTGACCTTGCCTAGCGATCATCTGGCATGTTGACCGGTGCATGTCTGAACCTGCCTGTGACATCTCCTGGACCTAAAGGAACACTGAGGCTTACATATTAAAGCTTTAGGAGATTATGGTTTAATGCTATTGAGATGCCGTTCGTGATCCATGCACAAGTGACATGGGAGTTTAACACAGAGCTGTTTCTGATTAACTAGGCCCACAAGAAACCTACACGCCATTTAGCCCCGTACAGGCTGCTTATTAAAAAACAGGCCCAGTGGCCGCTGCAGTGACCACAGTGGCTGTCCTCTGGCTGACTGCGGAGCCTCGTTGCTAAACTGACCCAAATGTTCTGGCCCCTGTTTACAAAACACCGCACACGGCCGCGATCTGATGAGATTCAAAGCCCACTTGTTTGAGAATAGGGGCATAGTTTGTTTGAGCTGTTATTAACCAGCCGTATCGGCGGATCAGCAGTGCCAGTGCAGCGCAGGCCGCAAATCCCCACCTAAATAAAAGATGAGGCTCTGACTTCTGGGTCAAGTAGAAGTGACACCGGTGACGCCTCTGCTCGGGGCTAAAAGCCACTCGTAGGGCATGACAGGGTAGAACGTTTAGCACTTCTCACCTGTCCTAACTTATTGTCCTCAGCTAGGCCAAAAATGTCTTATGAGTTAGCAAGGCATGAATGAGTGCGGAATCATCTACTCTATCTCGGCCATCTCATCTGTGCTCGACTCCCTCAATCTCCAAAGACTGCTGTGTGTAACGTGAGGTGCACCAAGCACAGGGCTGTCATCACCTCGCCCTGACTCGCATTTCCCAGGAAATAACAGTGAACTAACGGGCCCTCTCTGGTTTCTAATGACGCTCATGCATTATTGAGCAAGCCCTCCCAGGCAGCGCTGTGTGGTGCAGGTGGTGGTGGCACTGAGGACCCACTGGGCGCACAGGGCCAGTCATGCACTAAACGGTCCAGCAGCGGTGCACTGATGACCACTGATAAGTTTGTATCGGTGCAACGTGGTCAGTTCAGAGTAGAGCTGGGCAACATATCGTCTTAGCGGCATCATCGCAATATGCGCATGCGCAATACTCGCATCGCGGGGCATGCACTATTATGGAAGAGTAATGAAATGAAAAATCAGGCTGCTTTTTAATTTTTTTTTGCGCACGGCCCCTGAACTCTGATGTAAGGCTTCTCGGGTACACACGGAGGAGAAGTCACTGCGCTGACCTGCGTTTGTGTTTGGTGCACTGAAACCGATTATAGAGCATTAAAGCTCCAGGAAACATAGTTCACACAGTTCCAGTTTTTCCTTTATTGTTTTATTTTCACTTACCAATAATTCTGTAGTGAATACTATTTTAAATAATTATTTTATTTATATAATAATTTAAAATAAGGCTGTTTGAGTCATCTGGCGGAAACTCCTCCATTGTTTTCCATGTCGGAATATATATAT
Organism: Prochilodus magdalenae; assembly: GCA_024036415.1. Taxonomy (NCBI): domain Eukaryota; kingdom Metazoa; phylum Chordata; class Actinopteri; order Characiformes; family Prochilodontidae; genus Prochilodus; species Prochilodus magdalenae. The sequence continues at coordinate 146,963 of JAMWET010005832.1, forward strand.
TTAATAAATAAATCTATTTTAAATAAATAAATGTATAAATATCAATATATTTAATAAATAAATAATAATTATATTGTTTATTCAACACCATAAACAAAAAATTACAATAAGCAATCATATTAATAACTGATATATTGGGACTGGCTCTAGTAAAATGTGTAGAGATAGTGTCCAAATTCAGCATAAACAGCTAATAAAAATAAAAATAAATATTTATTATAATTAATTCATAATAAGGTCAACTATATTATTAGAGTATACAACAATATTAATAATCAAGTGTTGTAACTGCAACTTAATATAAAAGACTGGCTCTAATAAAATGTGTAGAGATACCTTTTTAAATTAAGCATGAACAGCTAATAAATAAATAAATAAATAAATAAATTATCAAACAAATAAATAAATAATCATTTTATTGTTCAATCTATACCATAAACAAAAATATTAAAATATGCAACAATATTAATGATTTTTTTTAACAGTGCCTTAGTACTATTATTTCTTATTAATATTGTCTTATCTTTTGATCTGGAGCCTTTTAAACCCTAACGGTCCTTTCCATTGGTTGCAGTCACTATTCATTACTAAACTCCTCTTTCTATTACTGTCATTATTTATTCTTTTATCATCCTTATTTATTCATTAGGATTCGTATTTTAGCTGTTGGAACATAAGACTTCTAGGTAAGACATTGTTTGGTCTTAGAGCGCCTCCTACTGTCAGATAAGTTACCTGTTTGTGAGCTGTTGGGTTTTCCTCCTGTTAGTTCACATCAGAATTCTCTGGCATGGAGAGGTGTTCTAAAAAGAGTCTAATTACATTAAATATAAAAGTACTAAAGTATTTCCCTTCAGATGTACTGAAGTATGGAGAGTAACAGCAGCATGGTTTGTTATGGCTCTAATGTCCTATTATCATTTCTGGAACAGGACTCTTCATCAGCTCAGTGTAGGTAAAGAGACTCTAGTGTCTCTCAGTCCACCAGTCTTTAACAGAAGCTCATTCATTAGTCTGACACTGACGTCTATTTACATCATCATCAGCACAGAACCCTGAAGGAGAAGAGGTTCCACTGTCTAGAACCAAGCTCTGTCCAAAACAAGCTCAAAACAAAGTGCATCCTGGACCCTGATTGGTGGGCTCGCTTCACGCCTCTCTCGTTTGGACGTGTTATGTTTTTATGCCCACATGAGTAAAAAGGAAGGTCCATTTGGGACACACATGAAGTAAATTATTACAGAAGAGGAAATCCAGGTGCTTCCACTAAGGCTGCTTGAGAGAGGCGTCTTGTAGGCTGTAACGACTACTGAGAGCTGCACTATTTAAGTTTGGGAGATGTGGAGACCTCTCTGGTGGACAAGTACGGCGGCGCACGGCACTGTTTCAGAAAACAAAATTACAAAAATAAAAAAATGAAAATAAAATTTCATCAAAAAACGAAATTCCAAAAGTAAAAACAAATTTACAAGACGCGAGACTTTTACCAGTATCGAATTTTATTTGACCTTTCTCAATTCTGACGGAAAGGGTAAGTCTAACACACCGGAAGTATTTGTTGCGGACACTTGTCAATCAAACTGCTTGCGGTCGTGACGCGTGCTTTTGTTTTTCCTGTGGAAGCTCTTTAGAGTTTTTTAAAGAGCAGGCGGAACAAAGAGACGAACAGGTGACTCTAAACCACCTGTACTGTTTTTGCAAAGGCTGTCAGCCGTTTTAAGCTAGCTAGCTGGTTATCTACTATAGCTAGCGTTGCAGCCCACTTACCATGGCGAGACGGTTCCTGTGTTGTAACCACCGGTTCCGTCGGAGTTCGCAGTTTGTAAAAGTGTTTCACGTCTTGTAAATTTTTTTTACTTTTGGAATGTTGTTTTCTGAATTTTTATTTATTTATTTTGCTCTTGTAAAATTTTGTGCCGTTGTTATTTTGTTTTGTTTTTTTACGTTTGTAAAATGTATTTTTTAAAATATTTTTTGTTTGTATATTTAAATTTACTTTTGTAATTTTTTTAGACTGCTTTTTTGTGTGTATAGTTTTTAATTTTACGTTTGTAATTTTGTTTTCTGAAATGTTCATTTGGTTTGCACGTCTCCACCATAGACCTGTGTAATTGCATGCTACTTGTAGAAAATGTTTTGTAAGGCCTCTCGTGCTTAGGACACTTTTCCTGAGCAGATGAATCCGGTAACTGAGAGTGCTTGGAGACCTACACGTAAAGGCTGACGTTGTGAGTGATGATATGTTTAGATGTGTGACATGCTCCAACCTAGTGCCTCTGAAGAGGTTTATATGGTTACTTTGGGCTTTATGGGGTGATTAAAAGTGAGGGATGCACACCATATTTTGGTGTGTCTTGTTTACTCTTGACTCTCCAACACTAAATCAGCTTTAACATTGTTTTTAAAAACCTCAACATGCACACATGATATCAGATATGAATACCAAAGAAAGACAGAAAGGTCAATAGAGGAAAATGAGCATCAGTGAGACCTGGGGAAAGAAACCTAGGCTGATAAAAATGCTGCATGTACTATATGTAAATAAAATAGAAGCCAATTTCCAACACATAGTAAGTCATAATTAGGAGATGGTATGTAATAATTATGAGATAGTAAGTCATACTTTTGAGATGCTAAGTCGTAATAAGGAGATAGTAAGTCACAATTTGGATATGTTATGTAATAATTATGAGATAGTCAAACTTATGAGATGCTTAGTGATAATTAGGAAATGCTAAGCCAATTATGAGAAGTCAATTAGGAGATAGTAAGTCATAAATATGAGATGCTAAGTCATAATCATAAGACACTGTATGGCCTTTTTTTCTTTAAGCGGCTGAAACAGTCTTCCATAAAAATATAATCTGCTGACTTTAGAGCAAGAAAACCTGAGGTGCTAATTGCTGATGCATCTCTCCATTTTGTTAATTTCATCCTGTATACCATGTAAAGAGTTCACGATAAACGCACCAATAAAAATGCTCCAAAATCACTGTCCAATCTACCATTACGGAGCCACTTTTCTCCATCACTACAGATCTGTCCTACAGTCTACTCAGGTTTGTTAATCACTGTGTTGATGTTTAATCCATCGCAGATATCACAGAGAGCATCCACCCACTGCGGTCAGAAGCTAATGTGTTTTTGTCCATCTGTAATAAAACGACTTTCATCAACAAGCACATGAATAAATAAACACGAATAACTGAGCACACAATACAACAACTACACAGAGCCCGTTTGGAATAAACAACCTGGAATAAAGCACTCAAGTTTATTGATCTGTCTGTGGAAAATGTCCTGAATGCAGTAACACCATGTTTCAACTGAAAAAGAACCATGTGCTTTAGATCCGGTGGAGGAAAAGAACATAATACGTACATATACAGGGAAACCAGCTTACCATGATGAGAATCTGGATCACGAGTCGCTGTTTAATAGCACTACTACAAAGACACAGCCGTAACTGCAGCAGCCCTACTCCTATGTGGTAATGCTGAATCATGTATAATCTGTCCTGATGACAACGCTATGCAGAAACGATAAACATACCTGTGATTTTACCACTGTTACATCTCGACACTCTAAAACCAAAGCTGCTGAATAATTATTTCTGCTGTCATTTATTTATTTTTGTTGCTGTTGTTGTTTTGTTTTAATATTTCTGCATAATTCCGTCACTGAGATGCAAACAAGGAGCTTCAGCATTATTTAAAATGCTTCACTTTAGAGAAATAGACTGATTTCTATTTAATTATGGTAATGGGAACCAGTCGTCTACAGCACAAATAGCTAATATGGTCATGTAGCTATAAAAATGACCAGTAAACCTACAGGGGTTGGACAATGAAACTGAAACACCTGGTTTTAGACCACAATCATTTATTAGTATGGTGTAGGGCCTCCTTTTGCGGCCAATACAGCGTCAGTTGGTCTTGGGAATGACATATACTGTGTCCTGCACAGTGGTCAGAGGGAGTTTAAGCCATTCTTCTTGCAGGATAGTGGCCAGGTCACTACGTGATGCTGGTGGAGGTTCGTCCTTCTTGGTGGTATGCTGACATTACCCTGGATACCGTGGCTCTTGATACATCACAAAGACTTGCTGTCTTGGTCACAGATGCGCCAGCAAGACGTGCACCAACAATCTGTCCTCTTTTGAACTCTGGTATGTCTCCCATAATGCTGTGTGCATTGCAGTATTTTGAGCAGAACTGTGCTCTTACCTGCTAACTGAACCTTCACACTCTGCTCTTACTGGTGCAATGTGCAATGAATGAAGATTGGCCACCAGGCTGGTCCAATTTAGCCATGAGACCTCCCACACTAAAATGACAGGTGTTTCAGTTTCATTGTCCAACCCCTGTAAAAGTCTTCTGAGGATTTATATGCTGACGATGATAAAACAGCAGCAAACTGGGAGGAAAAAAGGCTTTCAAAATATGATTTAGGCCAAAAGTCGCTGTGCATAACCTACACAAACCAGCATTTCAGGTATCAGCCAGTGCATTCGTAAATAGCTCATAGAATACCTTTCTGTTTGAGCTTTTAAGGACATTAAAGGTGCAATATGTAAAATACTTAGAACACATCATTCCAAAATGAACTAAAATGACCAACAGAATGTGAAGAAATAACAATTATGATGGCCCTGAATCATATAACAGCTAGCTACTGACTTTACCATGCTAATCGGCTAACCCCAGCCCCACCTGTCTTGTAATACCACTTGAGGGTACAAAGGTGCCAAAGTACTACACTGTAGTGTCAAGTCTACTGTCAGTCAAATGCGACATGATGGGAAAGTTGCACTGCTGCCCCGACAGCATATTCTAATCATGTAGATTAATAAGAGGTTAGAATAGGTTAGGCTATTTAAGGGCAGACAGCCAATTAAAGGAACAATAAATGCAATCGCCTGCTCTCTTAAAGAATCTGTAGAATTCCCTAAAGAATTAGACAGTAAAGAAACTTGTGATATCAACAGAAGCAAAACAAGAGTTAATATTGGCGCTGCTTTCCACCACTGGAAATGCTCTGGTTGAGTTAAGGGATGAAGTTGGATGCTGAAATCACAAGATTTCTGGTAAGGCATGAAAAGAGGGAGAAGGGCGGACTGTGTTTCCTTGTTAGGGTGGTATGCTGCCCCCTATTCACTTTAAGTACGAATTTAACAGGTTGCATCATTTTGCATATTGCTCCTTTAAACACTTCACATGTCTGGTTCCTATCACCACCACTGTGAACAATGCTGACACATGCTCATAGAAGCCATTCTAGTTTCCCAGCAAACGACTTTGTTTACATCTTAATGATTTAATTAGGCAGAAACGTCGAATGACTCTTCTACATGGCTTTACTTGTGCCCAGTATCTGAACATTGCTTAGTTCACATTAAAACACTTTCACCAGAGACCATCTGAACACAGCTACAAACATCGTGAGGGAGTTCGGCGTTAAAGCTGTATCTATTAAAGCAATACTTCCGGTCCGTCGCTACTAGAGATTTCTTTTGGAATGGAGCAGGGAACTGGAATACAACCATAAACTTTGGTGGGAGGGGCGTTAATCAAACCACGTAATAGGAATGAACACAAAATCATATATAGAAATATTGATAACAAAAGTCCGACATGCCTGGGAGCAGTCAATTTGGCAAGAAAGTGATTGCACGTAGGTTATAGAAATCTCACAGTGAGCAGTTATGCCCTTTAAAGAAGACAGCATACTCTCTCACACGCATCGGCCCACCCTCTCGCGCATGCACGCCCATGCACACACACACTCACGCGCACACAAACACTCGCGCACGCACCCACGCACATCCGCACACGCTTAATTTACTTACAAGTTCAATGAGAACATAAACAGTAAAATACATTTCTCGTGTCCAATGCTAATGCTAATGCTCGTCCTTCATGGTTTCTTCACTTCCCCAAAACACTTCAAAAACAACAAAAAGCATCGATAAGCCGCGTGAGGGGAAGTCAATACAGCCCCTCTCTGGGCTCTGAAGCCTCGACTGTAAGCGACAGGAAGATACAAGAAAAGAAAATGGGGTTTAAGTGCCCGGCAATAGAAATCTTCAATCTTCAAGAATCATAGAAAAAAGAAAAAGTCAATTGCAGACACGCATGTAGTGTTCCTATATCGAACATCCTGGTTCTTTGGTCGTTTGCATTCTCATATCTTCATCCTTGCATATATTCTTATTGTGTTTAAAAAAAAACTACAACAAAAAGAAAATCAGTCTGAAAGAAAATAAATAAAAGGATCCACGTTTTGGTGTTGGGAACAAAATACAGGAAAACGCAGCATCCTCTTTTCCATTCGTCTCCATCTGAGCGCGCTCAGGCGGCTCGCTCTTTCAGACGGTCTATGAGAGCAGCTAAGAACGAGAACATCTTCTCAATGTGTGCATATAGTAAATACAGTACCACCGCCAGGCCCCTCGTATCTGGACGTCTCTCGGTGGGTTTTACTCCGGGCTTCGGAGCGTGCTCTCCTCTCCTTCGTTTCAGTGCAGTCGGAGGCATTCGGTCAGTGTTAACTGCTGGAGGGGCCACTGTTGAGAAAGTAAGTGGTCATCTCTCCTTTCCCCTTCACTTTGACGAGGCCACGGCACTCCAGCTGGTAGCCCTTGTTGTCCAGAACGTGGTACAGATCAGTGGTCACCTGTGAGAACGCAGGATCTTCATCAGCACACAGTGAGCTTGTTGGTTTTGAATGCTTATACACTCATCATCAAAAGAACAGCTGCCCCCAGAAGGAAGTGTGGGACTGCAGTGCAGCTGGGAAGGGAGATAAAGGTCACCAGGAACTATACATGATGATCCATTTAGACTGATATGGGTAATATTTCCTGAGCTACACATACAGAAGTAGTGTCCCTCAGTATGGCATTGGGCCGCAGTGTTATTGGGCCAGTGTGTTACTGAGGGAGGGTCTTGGCTGAACTAAGCTTGACTGACAGCTAGACGTGAGGCAGTTTGTCAGGGATAAAGATGTGTGGTTCCCGGCTAAGCCCTAACAGCAGAATGCAGGCCCTATCATCCCCTGAAGTGAGTAGACCTAAAATATGATTATTCATCTCCAATTTCTATACCTGGTATATTGGGGTGTATGTGGCCACCTGTGGGGGTCAGGAGGAGTGAAAGGGGGCAGTTGCATACCATCTGTAACCCTAATAAACACTGGCATGCTGAGAAAAAGGCTAAGAAGAGGTTAAAAATGCTCTAAAATGTATATCAAGGTAAATGCATTATTAATATATTAATCATTAATAATAATATGAGTTTACTAATCTTATATATTGGATGAATTAATGTTTAACTCACCATTTATCACTATGTAGTTATATTTGATTAGTATACCAAAATATAAGTAACAACCCTTAACATTAATCTGAGGCTTCCTGACATAATCCAAGATTGTAATTGCACTCCTATGACAGCAGGTGGCGGTGTATCCTACATGAATATCACTTCCTGTAATGTGGAGATCTTCTTTCTGTTTCATTACTGAACGCTATGATCAGAAGTATAGTTGGTAGCTCTAGTAGCTCATGGTTTTGTACAGTACTCCGATGAGTTTCTAATAGAAATGGTACCTGGATGTGGTCAGGCATCCCTGTGCTGTCCATTCGACTGGCCACATTCACTGTGTTCCCCCAGATGTCGTACTGAGGCTTTCTAGCTCCAATGACGCCAGCAACCACCGGTCCAATATTCAGACCTGTAGAGCACATGCATGATCACTGCCAGCTATTATACTGCAATATCACAGACGACCTTTTATAATAATAATATCAAAAAATTATCATCATTACCTAAATATACATCAAGACAAACGTTATTTTATGAAGGTCTATATATATTGTCGCTGTCCAAAGACAAACATGTATCTCCATTTTTGCTGATTTGTCTTATTTGATCACATGAGCTGCTGTTTATACCGTGTGGGTATTTCATTAAGAATGGACCAACAGAAATGAACCAAAACTGCTTTGAAAGATGTTCGGTTCCATTGACTTTCATTCAAATTAAATGAGGTTTTTGGCCTCTCCTGTAAAGTTGCCATTTTCGAGATACTTGTTTTTCTTTGGACAGCGATGAGATAATGTTTAGACACACCCTGTCTTAAAGACTTAAAGAGGTTTACACTTAACAGTTCCAACTGATGAACAAGATATCTAAACAATACATATCCTGATATACCATATATACTCTTGATACATCACCATATCATATTTCTGCCATATCTCCACCTCTAATATATATTTGGTTGCGTGAAAAAATTCTCTTTTCAGCTCCCCTAGTTCCCCTTTCAATTTAATGAATAGGTATGATGAACAGCCCAGTATAAAATAAACCCTGTTATATATCAGCCTCCACTGCAGGTTATGTTCCATTTTGGTTTTTTTGGACTGATATTTCATAGTTTAATATCTTTACAAAACAAATACTATTTAAATATTTGATAAATTGAAATATTCAAGTAGTACATGTTTAATATTGCATATATCTGAATAGTAAAATTGGATATAAAGTATGCATAAGTCATCATATATGGCATACAAGATGGATATCAACAACCTGCATTGCTGTGTAGTTTGTGCAGTTCATTCAAAATTAGTCTAGTGTAATATCTAAAATGTTGAATAATCAAATATAATAATAATAATCATGTCATATTGTCCATGATATTGTCACTACTGCAGTGTACTGTCATATGCATTTATATCTACTGTCATATGCATATATATATATATATATATATATATATATATATATATATATATATATATATATATATATATATATATATATATATTGTTGCTGTCCAATGAAAAACATGTATCTCCACTTTTGTCCATTTTGACTTTTATGCATCATTTGAACACATCAGCTGCTGGTTACACTGAATGAGAATCTCATGATGAATGGACCCACAGAAATGGCCCAATAGTGTTTGGAAAGACATCTGGTTCCATTGACTTGCATTAAAATTTAATGAGGTTTTTAGCCTCTCCTGTAAAGTTGCCATTTTGGAGATACCTGTTTTTCTTTGAACAGTGACGAAATATATATATATATATATATATATATATATATATATATATATATATATATATATATATATATATATATATATATATATATATATATATATATATATATATATCGTATATTCAAAATGGCAACTTTACAGGAGAGGCTAAAAACCTCATTAAATTTTAATGCAAGTCAGTATATATATATATATTGCCACAACCCAACACATAAATCTTAATAGAAATCATGGCCGGTATTTTGAGCTGTGTGGAGGATATGTTATGTTATTATCTTGCTGTACATCATATGACGGGGACTGTTCAAACTCCTGCACACAACTGTATGCTGCAATTATAAACTGCTGTCTGGAAACAGCTACTGACCGATCTTCATCTGGAAGTTGTTGAAGGAGTGCTCGTTGATGTACTTCATCTGCTCGCGGAGTCTCATCGCGTAGTCAGCCAGCGCTAGGATGTGTGAGCGGCCCTCTCTGTCATACGTGGAGTCATTAAGGCCCGAAGCTGCCATGTAAGTGCTGCCTATTGTTTTGATCTTCTCCAGCTGCTTGAACTGATCCTCGCTGATGATCTGTAAACACAGAGGAAAATAATAATAACAGCCCAGACATGTTTGCTAACAAATATCGCAAGCTTGTTCTCCATCAACAGTAAAACTGAGGAAGATTAATCTGGACCAGCGGCGAGACCAGACCGTTTTCAAAGGGGTGGTCAGAACTGAAGGCCTGTGAGTGAATTTTGGGGATTGTATTGTGCTGAGCGTAGTAAGTTCCCCACTCAAAAAGTGAGTCCCCTCTGTGATGCTCTGGGGGTGTTATAATCATGCCCAAATGGGTGAACCAGTGAAGCAAGGCTATAGGAAGCTGCTGGACAACTAGGCTTGCTCGTCATCTCACAGAGGAACAGAACATTCCTATCCCTGTATTCCAAGATAGCAGGTCTCGTGTTCACAGGACTGCAAATGTGACTGACGGGCATGCTGAACATTCTGGAACATTCACACATCTAGTCTGGCCTGCAAAATCCCCAGATTCAAATCCTCTCAAAAATCCATGGGACAACCTGGAAGTACCAGTAAAGCGCCAGGGAAGGCGTCCACCAAATCCGGCCCAACTGCACAGTTCTATGACATTCCCCCTGAATGATCACATGGGAGCCCCCAGAGCTGCTGCCAGAGCATCGTCTCCAATGTGGACCTCCTGTCCTGTGTTCTCCTGGCTGTCAGCCAGCATGATGACCTCTCCCACTTTAACAGAGAGGCTATGGGTTGGCTCTACTCTTGCGACTTCTACCTCGTGGATTAATCAGAGTGTGTCCTTTTTCTGTTAGCTCCGTCTTTCTCTCTTGAACCGGGATCATCCTGACGAGGACAGGTTCCCCTTCTTGAGCCTGGTGCCTCTCGAGGTTTCTTCCTCGTGCTCTAAGGGAGTTTCTCCTCGCCACTGTCGCCTCTGGCTTGCTCACAGGGGGCTTGGACCCGGATTTCCCTTCCCTACGTCTGTACACGGACTCTGTGTTTTTCTTCTCCTTTATATACACTGCTTCTCTGTGAAGCTGCTTTGAGACAACATCAGTTGGAAAAGCGCTACACAAATAAATACTGATTGATATTGATTCTTTGATGCAGGAGTGTCTCAACACTGATTTGGCCTACATCCAGAAACGTGTCCCGTTCATGTCAAATCCAATCACAGTTGTTATTAATGCTTGTGGAGGGATTACACGCTCTTAGGTATGCTCCATTCACAGGTGGCTCATTTGTTGTCCGGTGATCTTATATAGGCTACTGTAACTCTATTACTTTGACCATGCGTGTGTAATAGGGCTGTCAAAAAACGCCAAACTAAGACCCCAGGAGCACTTTCACCGGAGGCACCAAACAACAATGCAACTATGGAGGGTAAAATTGGTTCAGGAATGGCGTCAGTCTCAGCTCTGTCACCGGATTATACCGGATATATACTCCTCCATTTCATTTTCCATTGCTTCAGCTCTCTGTGAACACGTGTGATCTTGTTTTATCTGGAGGAACTGAATCAGACGTGCCTTCAGGTTGCTAGAGGTTCCACAGTCCACTGCCATGTATCTGACCTTTAAGCCTAGTATGCACCACATTATGCATAAGGAACTTGCCAGGGGAGCCAATAGAGGGTCAGTGTTGTCCCTTCTAGACCCCCCTTGATGGCATCTTTGCTCTGGACATTAAAGATCTGGCTGATTCACTACATTAATGCATGAGGAAAATTCACTGCTCCTACACTTGTTCCTGTACTTGATTATGTGAGATCCACAAAAAAAAATAAATAAATCTGCTTTTGTCCCTTTGAACAGACTATATCTGTTACTGTGCCTTTAAGACTAATATATGTAAACCATCTGTGTTCTGATTGGTTCCTCCATTTTGCCTTGCTCAAAAAGCACTGAAAACACTAAAACAGTCCTAATAACTTAGGACCTATAAGGTGCAGATCCTACTGCAGGCTGAATAGGTGGATATATGTAACAGTGTTGGTTTTTGTGACATCACAAAAACCATTAAGTCCAAACCAGCTGTTTATGAGGTAGTTCCAATGTATTAATTTCAAGGATCCATTTATTATTATCATATTTACTATATTACAAACAGTCCATTCAAATTTTGTTTTTTTTTTCCCAATATTTGGTTTAATTTAGTTTTCCAAAATACTGGCCCTTTAAATAAAAAAAAAAAAACAGCAGTATCAGAGTCCATGAAAAAAAAAAAACACACCACTGATGTCAACACACACTTTCACTTGCACCACAGTGTCACCATCACTCCAGTTGACACCGCTAACCACTCGTGTCCTCATTTCAGCAGCTTACCTCATCAAAGTCAGCGATGATTTCGTTGAGCAGTCTCAGGCACTCCACCCCCTCGTTATTAGCCTCCAGCTCTGTGTAGAACTCGGAGAAGTTACTGATGGAGGCAAACATCACAGCCACACATTCACATGACTGGTAGTAAAGCTCGTCGTTGCGTCGCTCTCGGGCCAGGAAGTGGGCAGCCACGTCTTTAGGCAGGATGTTGTGAAGGAGACGACGGTTGTAGGCCTGCAGCTCCTCCATCTCCTCTTTCTCCTCAGTAGCCTAGCCAGCAGAACACAAGCATTAGTGAGGACTCCCAGACCCTGGCACACCGCAAGAACACTAAGAGGCATGTTTATCATCATGTGTTAAATCTGATACTATTGAAAAACATTTTTTTAAAATTCCACTGGTTTTATTTCAGTTGCTTATCTGTTATAGTATTTACAGTGTATAGTATAGTACAGTATAGTATAGTGTAGTGTAGTATAGTATAGTATAGTGTAGTGTAGTGTAGTATAGTGTACTATTGTATAGTATAGTGTATAGTGTAGTGTAGTATTGTATAGTGTACTATTGTATAGTATAGTATAGTGTAGTGTAGTATAGTATAGTGTACTATAGTATAGTATAGCATAGTGTGGTATAGTACAGTTTAGTGTAGTATAGTGTAGTATAGTATAATGTAGTATAGTATACTATTGTATAGTATAGTGTACTATAGTATAGTGTACTATTGTATAGTGTAGTGTACTATTGTATAGTATAGTGTAGTATAGTATAGTGTAGTATAGCATAGTGTGGTATAGTACAGTATAGTGTAGTATACTATAGTGTAGTATACTATAGTGTACTATTGTATAGTATAGTGTACTATAGTATAGTGTAGTGTAGTATAGTATAGTGTACTATTGTATTGTATAGTATAGTATAGCGTAGTGTAGTGTAGTATAGTATTTAGTATTTTAAAGTTTAGTATTTAAAAATTTTAAGCTACATTTAAAAATCTAAACGTTTGCAACAGTCTTGATTAGTAAACATTTTTAAAGGAGCAATATGTAAGATTACCGGTTTAAAACATTCCCGAATGACCTAAAACTAGCAACAGAACATGAAGAAACTAGCATGTTGACGATGCAAGACATCCATGCACCAAATTGTCCTGTCTCGTATCACCATTTTATACCTCAAGAGTCATCAGTCAAATATGAGTGGATGAAACAGTACTGGACCTGCGTTCTCCTACTCTATTGGAGTGAGCTGGAGTGATCTAGAACTAATCATCCAACATCAGTATCTGACCTCATTAATGCTGTTGTGGCTGAATGCAATCAATTCCTCATTGCAATGTTCCAGCATCCAGTGTAAAGTATTCCAAGAGAAAAACATGTACATTTATATTTATGGCATTTAGCTGACGCTATTATCCATAACAACTTACAAGGTTAATTGTATTACAGATACTGCAGATCTTGACCTAGGAGTCAGGAGTATTGGTGTAGCACAGCGTAGTCACCCAGACCAGGAATCGAACCCCAGTGTTATCCATTGCGCTACACAACCTGCAGCCAAGGGGATAAACTCCTCATTCATTCCCTTGACCTTAGTAGGTAGGGTCTGAGCTATGTAGCGTAGCTGTCCACTTCCCCATATGCTTCATACTTTGCTCAAATTCTCAGATGCATGTATATTTATGTGTGGATGATCAAGGAAAGTAAAGGCTAACACACCACTCTGTGTTTGTCCCCTTCCTTCCCTCTCAGTCACTACGTTTCTTGAAATGACAGCTTCGGGACAGAAATGACAGGAACATGACTGAACAAACTGAAGCATAAACAAAGCCTTGGATTCATAACACGTAGTTATGCAATCCTTTGTGCTGGGCCGGAGGAAACGCTGCACTAGATATCAGAGAAAAAAATGGACACAGTACAGGACAGTAAATTAGATCATGTGATAACAGCGGCCACTTAGTAGTACCCCACTGTGAACATAAGACAAGTTTGTTGGTGTTGCATCAACATGCTTTACATGATCAGGAGATACAAGAAAGACAGGAAGCTAAAAGATGAAGATATTAAATCGTTAAAATAGATTAAATGCAAAATTAACGAAAATTAGAAAACGCCGAGTGACTGCGCCGCTGATGCTCATCGCTAACCAGCAGTTAAGATGTTGCTAAAACTGAATAAGAGTGTATGGGAGGAACGAGGGATGAGTAAACGACACAAAGAGGAGTGCAGGTCAGTATGTCTGGGGATTAGAGAGGGGATCTGTGTACTGAGTGTGCCGAGTGAGTACATGCAGCTTGGTGGCTGTAGGTTAAAGGAAACAATAGGGTTTGGGTAGGACCAAAAATGAATAGAACTCTTTGGGAGGAAAGACAAACAGACGAGGCAGGCCGACAGTGAATGCATGCTTGGGGGTCTGCCCTGAGAGTGTATGTGAAACACTGTGTCTGAGTTCTACTCTATTCTCCTCTATAGGTATGAGCACTGGGCTGGGTTGCCAGGTAGTGCACTTTTGCTTTATACATGTCTGTGTATTAATCTCTAGGTATCAGCACTGGCCCCCTGTTCGGGCAGTGTCTGAGCTCATGGTGAGTTTTAGGCTCTAACCTTCCTGTACTAGCTGGAACATTATCCAATGGAACACAAGCATGGGTGTAAGTCGCTCTGGATAAGAGCGTCTGCTGAATGCCTTAAATGTAAGTACAGTGGACGGTTGTGCACTTTTCAAACCCATTCATTTTTAATGGGAAACTTTTTTGGAAAAATCAGTTGCTCCCAGTTGCTAAACCATGCCTCCGATTCCCAACCAGACCGAACATTTTGGAGCATGTCAAATATTTGATAGATCAAAAACTGCGGGACTAGTTAGAAAACAAAAAAAGTGTGTACCAAGAAGAAGAATGCATCCTAAACACTTCAGACTGGGTGCTGTTCTCTGTATAGACCTCAAGCCGCTGTCATAGGCCCTTTCCACACTTCCGCATTCTTTTTTCCGGAAACACTCACGGATGGGTAACGCTAGTTCCGCTAAGCAGTAAACAGTGATGGCAGAGTCCAGGAACAAGAGATTTTGCAGTGTACCAAGGTGTTCGAACTCAAAACAAAAGCAGCCCGTATCTTCAGTTTACCATGGGCTTTCCCCGGCTGACGGCGAGCAAAAGAATAAATGTGTGCGTGCGATAAGGAGAGATGAAGGGGTAAACGATTCGGCGCGGGAGTACCTTTGTGTGCAACCGGCACTTCACTGCTGCGGACTACATAGAGGGAAGCTCGCGGCTGAAACCGGGTGCTGTTCCCACTCTGTTTCAGTGGAACAATTTTATCTACAAATCGTCCCTGTTCTTCCAATTTTCACGTCCCCCCTCCATAAGCTGTCAGACAGTTTTGAAAGAGCAAAGCTTCACCCTCAACTCGCCGGGGTAGAGAAGCCAACCGCATCAGAACCCATGTTATAACCCAAGTTTGTGTAGTCTCCTCGTTCTTTTCTTCCTCATCGATCGGTAGCATCTAGCTCTGACTATAACCTGGTTGTCGACTATATTGGACACTGAATAAACAATAACACTTACCCTATCATTCCCGTGACGAGGATTAGCTTGTTGTGCTAGCGTGTTAGCAGGCATAGATGTTGGTGGTGTGGCACAACGGATAACACCACTACTCACCAGGAAGCTACCGTCCCATGTGGAAGACTGGGGTTCGATTCCCGTTCTGGGTGACTACGCTGTGCTACACCAATAAGAGTCCTTGGGCAAGACTCCTAACACTACACTGGCCCACCTGTAGTATGATTAACCTTGTAAGTCGCTCTGGATAAGAGCGTCAGCTAAATACCGCAGATGTAGATGTAAACAAAGCTTACGTTAGCTGACGTTACTTGGTTTGCTAGCTAACCTAATCGGGAGCTGCGAATAAGGAGCTAACTTCAGCCTCGTAGATCACGTTAACTAAAGCAGTAAGAGTCATTCATAATATTTGCTATTTGCTTAAACTAGACATATTTAACATTAAACGCTAGTATATGATGCATATACATTAAATGCTAGTTAGCTAGCTAGCACAGATGTAAACAAAGCTAACATTAGCTGGCGTTTCCTTCCTAACCCTGATAGCCGTGAAGGAACTCTTCAACAAAGAATCTGTAGCCTTTGTTCATCTTAGAGTCCTTCTATGAGGAATATTTTCCTGGAAACATCCTCAAATTTCAGTCTCGACAGCGATGAAGTGAAATGTTTCATGGTCAGCCGGGAGTACAGGAACTTGTACTACCCAGCGTTGACGTATTTCCGCTTTTTTGTGAAAAGGGCCTATTGCAGTCTGGTTCGGGTTTAAGGCTGCATATTTATAGAATCTAGTAGTAATCTGTAGTAAAATTGTTAGAAGTATCGTTCCTTATGAGCTAAAATATCATACGAGTGAAATACCCAACACTAGTCTCACTACTGGCACTGGAAAAGAGAAAGTGGTGTTATGCCATGTCTATTCTTACACAGACACCACACAATACAATTCCCAGTAACATGAGTATAGAGTACCTGGAGTTTCCACAGGAAGTCCAGGCGCGCAGTGGACTCCACCTGCTGGCCGTGCAGGTACAGCGCCAACACAAACACGGTGAGGATTACTGGAGTCATCACCTTCAAGGACACCTTACTCATCCTTTCATGGCTATATGAAGATAAGGAAGCAGACACAGACATGCATGGACACTGGCAGACGTGGGCACTGTTGTATTTGCCTTTCTAGTCCCCCCGGTTCCATCTTAATCCGTCACTTCAGCTCTTGTCCTTAACTGTCAGGATGCAGTTTTATGGGTTTGTACAAACATGCAAACTCATTTTCTGGCTGAAGACAATGAAGAGCCCAGACAGAATCAGATTCAAGGTTAGCTGGAACGACGTAGACTCGTTCTCTCTTTCTATCGCTTTGACTTTGAACCATTTCGCACAAGAGCGCACAATCAACGCTAGTGTCGTGAACTTACCAATGAGTTCCATTGAAACTGGACCTGTATACAAAAATAGAAGTATTCCCATTAGTGGCCTACGTGACCCACAAAGAACACACAGTCACATGCACACAGCTAAGAACACAGCACGGGCTCCTTTCCTTCACAGAGGGATTGGAAAAGGAAGCACTATCCTGCGTAAACATAAAAATTCATTCCTGTCTACAATGCAGGACACATCACTGGTTCTACTGTACATCCTTCTCCACCAGGTTCAATACAGAACCGGTTTGCTCATAGTGTGTGTCTTTCTTTAACCAACCTAGGAGAGCTCGTCTCCGTACCAGACACGGTCCTGCAATAACCTGACAGAACAGTTCACCTCCAGAACTGAATAGAGTGGATCTGATTGGGACTCCCATTGACACCAATGAGATTCCACTCGGAAAATCATTGCGGCTATTCTCAGAGAGCAATGTTAGATTTAGTAAAGACATTTACTTTATACTATAGAAAACAAATGAAGGAATAAATAAATGAGCTAATGTGTCTGTTCAGAGCAGGGCCTGACCAATATATTGGTTCACCTATATTGACTGGTATTGGAATAAATATTGCTGATACTGTTGATAATGAATTTCTTACTTTTGGTCAATCCACTGTTATGGTTAGACAAATCGACTGTATCCCTAATGGGGGTTTAGGGAAAACAAGGATTTCTCATTTAAATAAATCAAAATTATTAGCATCTTTAACTCTAGAAATCTTAATCTTCTCAGCTCTGGTTCTACAGTATTTATATGACTGACACCGACAGCTACCTTTCCACCAATCACTACAGTGCAAAACTAAAGAACCAAGCTTTAAACATCCACCACGTGTTGGCCACTAAGCTGTTTCCTTGAAGGGATCATTTCCCTGTATATTATTTTACTCTTTCTTCTTTTCCTTAGAATCTACATATGTGTGAAAATCAAACATGTAAGTTGATGGTGTGTATTCAAACTTTTGCATTTATATTCCTCACCAGACAAAAAACGGGTCACCCGTGACTGAATATCATGTATTACCTCCACGAGTATGAATAACAGCTGGGATTGGATTTGGCTGGACTGGACAGGTTTCTGGATGGAGGCCACATCAATGTTCAGACACTCATGCGTCAAAGAGTTGTCCAGTTGGGCCAGGTTTGGTGGATGCCTTCCCTGACACAGTTCTGAGGAGAGTTTCCTGTAGACTGGGATTTTAGCCACTGCTGGTAGACCCGTATGATCGTACACTGCTTCCATACACCTGCAGATTCAGCTACTCCCTTCACACTATGGTCTTTGGGATGCCCCAATGCAGTCCCTCCTTTTAGCCAATCATTAACATCTGCTCTGGAGCCATTTTCCACACATGGACCGAGACATTCCCTGCACTGTAGCACCTCTTCCCAATCTATGGATCTCGTCACTCACACCCCGCAGATATTTATAGTCCCATCATCCTCATGCAGCGCCATCTGCAGGAGCCTAAAGTTACTACCACCTTAAACACGAAAGGTGACACCTTTTTAGTCTGGTGAGCTTACTGAGGGAGCTTAGCTGGTGCTTGTGGCTTTATTAAAGATCAGGACATACTACCGCTTGAACTTCTGCATTTAGGCAAAAGTATTGATAGACCTGAATATGAATTTGAGGCTGGTGTAGAACCATCAGTGTATTTCTCTAACATGTCCAAAGAACTAGCCAATGTAACAGATCTCATAGAGAACTCACAGAGCGTTGGCGGTGACCAGCAGGTCGGCGTTATCGAACAGGACCACCAGAGGCCACTCGAGCAGCAGCAGGAAGGTGAGCTGAATGAGCAGCATCAAGGCCAGCTTGCCTATACTGCTGATGTGCAGGAACACAGAGCAGGCCAGCAGAGTCAGCAGCACGCTGTAGGTGAAGTACTGGAGAACAAAACACAACCACACAGACCCTGAGAGGCTCGTCCAGACATAGGCACGGGAGCATGAATGCAAACTGAGGGCTATGTATGCACACATACACTGACCTCAGGGAAAGGACACGGGGTTTTCTGGCTCGGGCAGAGTGATAGGGTATCTCCTGCTGTGTGCGTGAGGTTGTGCAGCACACACAGCGTCACTGCACTGTCCGAGACGTTCAGCTCCTCAGCTACGCATTCAGCTACACCCTCCTTCTCGCACGTAAACTGCCAACAGATAAACCAGCACACTGTATCAGGGGCTAATAGAATTTAATACCGCATGCAGGAGGAAACATCACATTACACTAACATTAGTAGCATCATACTGTCGTACTGCATCAGGACGCACCACTTACTGGCAACACAAGGTACTAAAGACAGGCTTACAGTTCTGGAGAGTGCAAAAGTGGCCAGTCCAGACTGAAGATATACATACGGGGATATATACATATATACATAATGGGGGAAAATGTAATTTATTATTTGTACAAAGGACTAGCTCTATAGAGTGTATCATATAATGATGGACATGGCCATTAGGGCTGTGTGTTGTCAAGAAACCGGCCATATGATACGTATCATGGTGCATAAAATATCTACAAGTTTTCATCCGGCTTTAGAAAAATAACACGGTATAAAGATATGCCACCTGCATGGGTTTCCTTTCCATATCACTGCTGCCCAATGAAAACCATGTATCTCCAGTATGGTAGATTTTTATTTTTTGGCATCAGTTGATGACATGAGCTGCTGTTTACATTGGGTGGACATTTTATGGTGAATGGATCACCAGAAATATCCAAAACATGCTTGGAAAAACGTCCGGTTCCATTGACTTACATTCACATTCAATCAGGTTTTTGGCCTCTCCTGTAAAGTTGCCATTTTGGAGATACTTGTTTTTCTTTGGACACCGGCGATATGCTAATGCTGTCCCTCGAATGCCAGCAGTCTTCCAGACAGTTGTTTTAATTAGTCCATATAAGAGCCCAGCTGATACAAATATTTTAGCTTCTACTGAATTTACATTTACGTCTTACAGGTGAAGGTAGCATTAGGAGTCTTGCCCAAGGACTGTATCATTGGTGCTTGCCCAGTTAGGCATCGAACCGCAGTCTACAGCATGGGCAGCAGAGGTGCAACCCACTACAGTATACCAAACACAATTAACCCATTAAGGGGCAGTTTAGAATCTTTTATATAGGTAAATATATGATAAACATGTGATAAAAATGATTGTGATGCTACTACTGTACAACAGGGCTGTGTATTGGCAAGATACTGGCAGTATGATACGCATCTTGGTGCTTAAAATATTGCAAAATATTGAGATATTGTAAGCAAGTCAACACATCAAATTTTTTATTACTTGACGCACTCAGATATATACCATTACACAAGAAGTATCAGAATGCCAGTTATCTTCCAGAACGTTATTTTAAATAGTCGGTACTAGTGCCCAACAAACATAAATATTTTTTATATTGTTCAAATACATGAACAATGTTTGGAATCTTTTTCATTTATGGATTCGTTTATGGAATTTTGTTGGAGTTGAATATATATATATATACACACACAGCATTGCATGTGGTGCAACCTGACTGTACAGTAGGGGGTTGAATTAGCAAGAGCATGGCAATATGACATGTATCATTTTAGTGGGTTTATGATTCAAATTATTGCAATATATTGAGATACTGTAAGTACAGCGACTGGAAATATCAGCAAAAATGAAACATGTTAGCAGTGTGCCTTTATGCTACTTGTAGATTCAAACGTCTACAACATTTTAGCATTGGTCAGAATGCCAGCTGTCTTTCAGAAAGTTGTGTTAATGTAGCCTGTACAAGATCCTAAACTATACAACAGTTGCGACTTTTGAATTTAAGGAGCTAAACTGAAATCGGTTAATATTGGCTAATCTAAATTAATGTTTTATGTAAACTACTGCTCCAAAGTTGCTGCATAGGACTGCAATCAGACTGTGTATTGGGAAGAACCTGGCTTTTTGAAACCACTATGTGCATAGGTTAGCTAATGCTAACATTAGCAGTGTGCCTTTATGCTGCTTGTTCGTGTTGGAGTGGAACAGTCTAATGGCTGAAGACTGATCACAACACTGCTATGTAGCGGATGAGAGTCCATTTTTTCCATTTTGAAAAGGCTAAAGGAGCACATGGATTTTCACCTCCACGATCAGGAGGAGCTTGAACCTTGTGACCGCTGTCGCACACAGCTGTAGCCCAGTTAGAGCTGCTGTGAGATGCCCAATGAGAAAGCAGAGGACAAACTAACGCTTTTGATGTTTTCCAAGAAGTTCCAGTTGCTGGGACACGACCATCCAGTCGTGCCAGTCCCATAACACTTGTCAAAGTCATGAAAGCTGGCAAAATCAAACAGCGGGCAAATACAGGGGCCAAGCACTGTTCAGAAACCATCCCAAGACTGAACGACAGCGGTGCCCACCATGTTCGCGAAGGCAGAGATGAACAAAAGTAGGACAGCGAAGACCCCCACTAATGTGCTGTTGGTACGAGACTCCACTATCTTCTTGGACACGGTCTGCAAGGCAACAGGGAAGAGCTGAGAGAAAAAAGAGAGAAAGAGAGAGTAAGGACGAGAGAGAATAGTTCAGTGACCTGAATAAAACAGGAATTGCCAATGAGGACTGTAACCGACACAACGCGGTGCTGACCTTAACACAGGAGTAGATGGCACATATGAAGAGGATGTTGGCAAGAATTATAAAGATGCTGATGAAGATGCCCAGCATTAGTGTTGTGCTGCAAGAGAGCAACGTATGACATCACGTCTTTTGAATATTAATACATGTTAAGTTATTAATTACATCGTCACTGTCCAAAGAAAGGTATCTCCATAATGCCAGCTTTACAGGAGAGGGCAAAAACCTCTTTTAACTTTAATGGAAGTCAATGGAACCAGACGTTTTCCCTAGCAGTTTTGGCCCATTTCTGTCCGTCCATTCACCATGGAATTTTCACACAGTGTAAACAGCAGCTGCCGTGTTCAAGCGATGCATAAAAGTCAAAATCCACAAAACTAGAGATCCATGTTTTTCACTGGACAGTGATGATATACAAGATCTTGGTAGATGAACGTTGACTTGGTTGACATACTGGGGGAAGACGGTGAGCTGAATGGCGCAAATGAAGAAAAAGACCAGCAGGATACAGGCCACGTATCCCCCGAAGCGATCGTCCACCTTTTTAGAATACTACAGGGAAGAAGATAACATGATGAGCTATATACTGGGATGCTGTATATGACACAGCTCTATGTTAAACACTAGTAGTATTAGATGTATGGACAAATTTTAATGTTGTGAAATTTCAGCTGCTGAATGCACAAACATTAGCCATGAACAATATACAGGGGTTGGACAATGAAACTGAAACACCTGGTTTTAGACCACAATCATTTATTAGTATGGTGTAGGGCCTCCTTTGCGGCCAATACAGCGTCAGTTGGTCTTGGGAATGACATATACTGCGTCCTGCACAGTGGTCAGAGGGAGTTTAAGCCATTCTTCTTGCAGGATAGTGGCCAGGTCACTACGTGATGCTGGTGGAGGTTCGTCCTTCTTGGTGGTATGCTGACATTACCCTGGATACCGTGGCTCTTGATACATCACAAAGACTTGCTGTCTTGGTCACAGATGCGCCAGCAAGACGTGCACCAACAGTTTGTCCTCTTTTGAACTCTGGTATGTCCCCCATAATGTTGTGTGCATTGCAGTATTTTGAGCAGAACTGTGCTCTTACCTGCTAACTGAACCTTCACACTCTGCTCTTACTGGTGCAATGTGCAATTAATGAAGATTGGCCACCAGGCTGGTCCAATTTAGCCATGAGACCTCCCACACTAAAATGACAGGTGTTTCAGTTTCATTGTCCAACCCCTGTATATCATGAGTGACATGACGCTTCCCGCCTGCTGCGTTTCAGCCTTCTGGCGGCTGTATTGTGTTTCCTTCTTTAAACTAACTCAACTAGAACCTCTGATCCAAACCAGGTCCTGAACTGCCCTATGAAAGTTCAGAGTTTGAACTTCTCATGCCGCTTAAATGTACGAACAGAAGCCCATCTAACCTTGTGTGTGTGTTTCAGGCTCCTGCAGATGGCGCTGCACGAGGATGAAGGGCTCTAAAGCAGATGTTAATGATTGGCTAAAAGGAGTGACAGCATA
>JAMWET010005832.1:182500-185000 GCA_024036415.1 Prochilodus magdalenae
AGAAGTGTCCCTGCCCTCCTGCTAAACCCGGCCAATTTTACGCATTCGACTCTTCCTGAGTAAATGTGACACAGATGCTCCGAGCTGGAGCCGATGATATGGGCCTCTCTCTGTACTCTCTAACAACGAACTGCTGGATCCTGGAGCAAGCTGTTCACGCGGCCTCTAGCAGCAAACTCACACTGCTGCTTTACTCTGCTCAGAACATTAGTCGCGGAACGGCACCGAGGCCACGTTCCGTCTCCACATGAGAAAACAAACTAGAGGGAGGAACGAGAAGGCGGGACAGGAACCTAAAGCTGACCTCCATCCCTCCATCCTTTTACAATGTGACGTATTGAGCTGATTTTGGTACCTAAAGCTGAAAAACAGTGATGGTTATTTTTTTATCTTGTGTCCCGTCTTCCCAAACTACCATTTTGAACAAGAACACATATAAACAGGAATATACGCCACATCTGATTGGCCCATATTACTCGTGCATGTAATGTGGTTGGTGTAGCTCAGAGGATAACACCACTACCCACCAGGGAGCCACTGCCACATGTAGGAGACTGGGGTTTGGGTAACCAGTCTGGGTGACTAGGCCCAGAGTCCTTGGGCAAGACTCCTAACACTACATTGGCCCACCTGTGATATGATTGACCTTGTAAGTCGCTCTGGATATGAGGGTCAGCTAGATGCCGTAAATGTAAACGATGGAAGCAAGGACGGGTCTTATAGTTGTAACTTACTGACCCAACAACCAGGACTGCAGACATTCAGCGAGCCCTTCATGAGGCATCCTGTGTAGTGCCCGCACCATTGAGAGATGGATGGATAACGCAGGACGGTTACAGTGACTGCCCTTAACACCACGTCAGTGTCGCCACAGACTGCAGTGGTGTCCGCCAGATTGTGATGGAGTGACTCAGAATGGCAGCAGGTCATCTTCAGTGTCAAGTTATGCTTTGGTCATGGTGGAGACGACTAACCAAATTCACGTGTGGGGATGATTTCAGGACTTGGGGTTGGACACCATGCCCTTCTGGTGATATATGCCACCCCCTTTTTATGTGGAGTATGAACTCAACAGGTTGTATCATTTTACACATTGCTCCTTTAAAGTAGACAAAGATTCAGAATGTATTGCTTAGGGTTACAGTCACTGTCCCACAAGTTTCCCTAATCCTTCAGACGATTTCAGGACTTGGGGTTGGACACCATGCCCTTCTGGTGATATATGCTACCCACTATTTATCTGGAGTATGAACTCAACAGGTTGTATCATTTGACACATTGCTCCTTTAAAGGAGACAAAGATTCAGAATGAATTGCTGGAAAGATGTTGGGTAAGATAGAGTTACAGTCACTATCCCACCAGTTTCCATCATCCTTCTGATGATTTCAAGACACCATGCCTTTCTGGTGATATATGCCACCCCCTATTTATCTGGAGTATGAACTCAACAGGTTGTATCATTTTACACATTGCTCCTTTAAAGGAGACAAAGATTCCGAATGTATTGCTTAGGGTTACGGTCACTGTCCTACAAATTTTCCCAATCCTCCAGACGATTTCAGGACTTGGGGTTGCACACCATGCCCTTCTGGTGATATATGCTACCCCCTATTTATCTGGAGTATGAACTCAACAGGTTGTATCATTTTACACATTGCTCCTTTAAAGAAGACAAAGATTCCGAATGTATTGCTTAGGGTTACAGTCACTGTCCCACCAGTTTCCCTAATCCTTCAGACGATTTCAGGACTTAGGGTTGGACACCATGCCCTTCTGGTGATATATGCTACCCCCTATTTATCTGGAGTATGAACTCAACAGGTTGTATCATCTTACACATTGCTCCTTTAAAGGAGACAAAGATTCCGAATGTATTGCTGGAGAGATGTTAGGTAAGATAGGGTTACAGTCACCATCCCAACAGTTTCCATCATCCTCCAGACGATTTCAGCACTTGTGAGCATGCCATCTGGACACAACTAGCATTTCTGTCCGAGGTACAAAGCCTCAAATCACTCGATTTACAGCAGTATTGACCTAATGCCAACATAAAAACCAGATGCATTTCAAACAGCTGGACTGGGTGTATGAGAACCAGTGACTCCAGTAGTGATTTGTGAGGAATACAGCAATATTTACTTCAGTAAAGTGGATGGAATTGGTGTTTACGAGCCAGCGTGTTTCCACCTATCCCCATGCTCACTTTGATCGTGCCAGCAGACTGAATAACGTCACACTGTAACTTCTCACACAGACGTAATGATATTGATGGGACTTTTTCCAAAGCTGTGTCCAAGTTCAGCTCAGTGTATTTACCTGACATTGTCGTGTTTCTGGATGTAGATCTTATGGAACATCATATCTTCCTTCTTGGCATTGATATCCGCCTTCATCTCCATGGCAACATGCCTCGGCAGCACCGAAAGCAGAAGGCGCTCCTGGAAAGAGTTACAGAGGGAAAGTCAGCGAGCATGTGCTTCTGCATATGGGAGCAGTTGG
>JAMWET010005832.1:190000-195668 GCA_024036415.1 Prochilodus magdalenae
CTAGATAGCAGTGGATACCCCACAGATTGCAATAGCTTCCCCCTAGATAGCAGTGGCTACCCCACAGATAGCAATAGCTTCCCCCTAGGTAGTAGAGGCTACTCAACAGATAGCAGTGTCTTCCCCTTAGATGGTATAAGCAAACCTATGCATGTGTTGGTGTGTTGTTTTTTTTTTTTTTTTTGCTAGTAAATCAGATTTTAAAAACTGCACTCATGATGACTCACAGTATCAGAATATACTCATATATCAAGCCATTGTAAATCCAGCCATTGATTTAACTACCAGCTCCTGAAGGCCGAACCAATGGGACAGCTTGACTGATCTGATTGGAGCTTTAATACAACAATGAATCTATTAAATATGAATAGATCATTCATAAATATTTGTTTAACAAAAACAAACATGCTTTCTCTGAAGGCCTAGAAGGCCCTGGGGTCTGCATGAACTGGCTACAAGGATGCAGCCTGACACTTTAGGCACTGTTCTACAACAGCTTTGAGGGAAGATCTGGACCTAGAAGAGCAACGGCATACACTTACAGAGACTTGAACACGTGCAGGTTCACTGGTGGTTTTGGAGGGCAAATGGCTCTGTCTGTGTTAGGACATGGCGAGCCCTGGCTCCATTCAGCACCACCACAAAGACATCAGAGTTGCTCAGTTCATCCACAATGAAGCATTTCACATCAATCCACACTGAACTACCAAGTAATGTTCAGAATTAGAGGAGTTCTGTTCCCCTCTTTCTGGGAACAAACTGTCTCCTCCGAGCGGAGACAAAACTGTTTCCTATAAAAGATACATTGTCAATATAATTTAAGAGCGACCGAGTGCAGAGCAAAAGCTTTCATGTCTGAGTCTCCAGAGACAGGAAAGGCCTCTCTCGCACCAAATCTGTCCGTCTGTCTGCATCTGACAACCCTGGCTTTAATCAGGTGCACAATTAACCCCTTCAGGAAGGAACGAGTGCACAAGCCTCCTTGTATTTGAAGAACGCGAGGCGGGAAGAGTGTGCAGGCTACTCTCAGGCTTATCCCTTCCTTTCATTTCCTCTGCAGTGCTATTCATTATTCAGCATGTCAGTGTCCGACCCCATTGGAATTAGCACTTCATATAAACTTCAAACCCGGCGCGGTGCGTCCACCGAGAGCTGGCAGAGAGGAGGCCCTTCAGCTTCGTGCACACAAACACAGAGGAGTAGAAAGCATAGCAGCAGGATGAGGTCATCCTGAATATAGTAGAGAAAAAGAGCCAACAGCCATTCTCCTCCACTGCTAAAGAACTTTCATTTAAGTGCATTACTGCAGTTTCCACCGTAGCATTTCCTGCTAGCTGTGAGAGAGCTACCGCCGGCTACCGTGAGCCAAACACAAAACCATTATCAGGCCCAGGAAGAATGACATTACAGAAAACACATGGGGACTGTTGTGATTTCTACTCGTTATGATGATCCTACTGTGTATATACAGGGGTTGGACAATGAAACTGAAACACCTGTCATTTTAGTGTGGGAGGTCTCATGGCTAAATTGGACCAGCCTGGTGGCCAATCTTCATTAACTGCACATTGCACCAGTAAGAGCAGAGTGTGAAGGTTCAGTTAGCAGGTAAGAGCACAGTTCTGCTCAAAATACTGCAATGCACACAACATTATGGGACATACCAGAGTTCAAAGGAGGACAAACTGTTGGTGCACGTCTTGCTGGCGCATCTGTGACCAAGACAGCAAGTCTTTGTGATGTATCAAAGAGCCACGGTATCCAGGGTAATGTCAGCATAGTACCACCAAAGAAGGACGAACCTCCACCAGCATCACGTAGTGACCTGGTCACTATCCTGCAAGAAGAATGGCTTAAACTCCCTCTGACCACTGTGCAGGACGCAGTATATGTCATTCCCAAGACGAACTGACGCTGTATTGGCTGCAGAAGGAGGCCCAACACCATACTAATAAATGATTGTGGTCTAAAACCAGCCCCTGTATCTGGAACTATACAGCGTACAGGACACGGTGCCACCGGGCATCACCAAATCTACCCATATCTACTAAGAGTACAAAAGTGACGTAACATGAAAAGCACCTTTGCGCCTCGCATTGCACATCGCCTCTTATCTCAGATCACTGCTAGTATTTGGAGCAGTGAGATGGTATGCCGCCAAACTTGTGCGGTTGATTGCATCTGCTCAGCGTCCGGGCCTCACAAATAGAGTTAAATGTGGTCAGAGATACCGTAAGGGATAGAAATGGGGTTGGAAAACGAGCATGTAGAAGTGAAAGCAGGGAACACAAGCCCACACAAACATCACAAGTGGAGCTCAGGTGGAAAACGTGTTGGTAGTCGGGCCATAGCCTGGCTGCCACAAAACTCCCATAGCCAGCTTCATTAAACAGGGCCTTATTCTCTTATAGGGTGGGGTATGCATGTATGATGCTGGGTCTCCGGCATCAGGATAGCTGCCTCCCGGCTCCCACAGCCAGCTTCAAAGAACAGGGCCCCATCCTCTTATAAAGTGGGATATGTATGCATGATGTTGGGCCGCAAACATCAGGCTAGCTGCCTAGCAGGTTTCATAGCCAGCTTCAATGAACATGGCCCAATTCTCTTATAAGGCGGGATATGCATGTATGATGTCGGGTCTTTGGCATCAGGCTGGCTGCCTCCGAGCTCCCAGAGCCAGCTTCAAAGAACAGGGCCCCATTCTCTTATAAAGTGGGTTATGTATGCAAGATGTTTGGTGTCAGGCATCAGGCGGGCTGCCTCTGAGCTCCCACAGCCAGTTTCAAAGAGCAGGGCCCCATTGTCTTATACAGCAGCATATGAAAGTATGATGCCAGGTCACGTGCATTAGGCTGGCTGCCTCCCAGCTCCCACAGCCAGCTTCAATAACCTGACCCCCATTCCCCTTTAATGGCGTATAAGTATGTACGATGTTGGGTATACACCATTTTTTTTAAAACACCAAATACTAACAAATACCATCAAACCCAAATCTAGGAAGGGGCTTTAAGGTGCAGACTCACTACAGCTCAGGCTTGCATTCACATTTTCAGAGCTGCCTAGCTAGGTTTTCTGAGGTCGCAAATAGTAGCAGCTATATGTGCGGTGGCTGGAGGTCTGAAGTGCACAATTTATTATCCCGCACCCGGCACTCAGTGAGCAGAAGGCAGGAAACAAACCGGACCGCCCATCACAGGGTAGACAGACAGACATACACATTTACCCCACAAGGGAGACAATTTAGCTATGGCTCATCTCCAGTTCACCTTGACGGAGCATGTCTGGTGGACCTGTGGACCACAGTAGAGGACACAGAAGGACAACATGCAAAACTGTGCCTAGCTATACAGGACGGTTCCCAACCGACGCAGGAATCAGAATCCAGCCAGTGACCCTTACGCTATCTCATATGCTGTGAGGAGCCCACCCACGTTATAGTTCATTGTGAGCCAAAGAACTCTTCACACAGAGGCGGGGCATACGGCAAACCTGTCGTACCTCAAGACACCCTCACAATATTCATTTCATTAAGACATCTGTTTAGTTTGAACAGAAAACAAAGAGTCAATAGAGCCAAAATAAAAAAAATAATAAAATAAATAATAATATAAAATAAATAAATAAATAAATAAATAAATAAATAAATAAATAAATAAATAATAATAATAATAATAATAATTATTATTATTATTATTAATAATAATAGCAATAATAGTAATAATAGTAATAATAATAATAATAATAATAATAATATATAATAACTATAATAATTATTATTATTGCTATTATTATTATTATTATTATTATTATTATTATTATTAATAATAATAATAATAATAATAATAATAATATGATTTAACTCCAAGTCTTATTTCTATAATGAATATATTCCTATCTAGGTATCAGCACTTGCTCTTACATGAGGCAGTGTCCTCGCTGAAGTGAAGCTGTTCTAAGTTGCTCTGGATAAGCGCTGTAAGCCCAGTGCCATAAATGTCAATCCAATATAAATGAACACCAGATCGTTTATATCCACAAACATCCAGGAGATGGAGCTCTTGCTAGTTTTCCCATATATGATGAAACCATAGAGAAGAAACGCCATGCCATGTCAACATTAGCAATGATTAGCACGTCTTCTCTCACGCTCCTGAGCAGCACAAGCATCTACGTGTCAAGCTCCTCATCAGTAGATCATGGGTTCCGTCTCACAGCCATCCTGCCAAAAGAGCATTACTGTCCTAACTCTCTCAGGGTTGGTCTCATCACTCAGTGAGATGCTGGTCAACATTAGCATCTGTTAGCTGATGCCGAGAACTGCTTGTTAGTGTTCTCCTTCAAGTGTGTTGAGCTGTCCAACAGTGTACCCTTGGTAGCCTCGTATAATAGGGAGGGGAGGCCTGGCTATGGGCATTACTACATGCCTCTAGAAAAGACAATTTACCATATAGCCAAGTCTGAAACTAAAACCGATAAAGCCATTATCATTCTGCTAGCCATGTAATAATCTAAATGTCAGTGTATCTTTGTCCTCCAAGTTGGAGCGTCCGTATTCCCTAATGTAATTATACTGCTGCATTTTATGCAAATCATATTTGTAGATACTGGCACTGCGATATCCCTTACAACACATTAAATCAAGCTGTATTATTAGTAATTAGATGCATTATTGGCTTGTTA
This sequence comes from Prochilodus magdalenae, assembly GCA_024036415.1. Classification (NCBI taxonomy): domain Eukaryota; kingdom Metazoa; phylum Chordata; class Actinopteri; order Characiformes; family Prochilodontidae; genus Prochilodus; species Prochilodus magdalenae. Next base: position 194,681 of record JAMWET010005832.1, read on the forward strand.
TTCACAACATAATGTGATCTTCACAAAGATTAAATATCATATAAACAAACATTACACAGTGAGCATTTTATGCGATGACACATCCACACATTATTCAGACGGAGGCAGAAAATCTCTGGCAGGTGACCTTTCTGAGAGATACAGAGACGAAGCCGACACGTATTCTTCTCTTTTAACTGTGGAAAGGTGGTTTTCTTTTTTTTTTGAGTGGGTATGAAGGGACAGAGGTGGGCATATCCCCTATAGCCATGTCCCTTTCTTATGATCTTGGTCCTCACCTTGCTCAGACTTTAGCAGAATGAACCAAGGGCCCTGTTCTTGTTTATAACATATATATACTTTAGCCCAAGAGCCAGAACTTAGTTCTAGTTTGACTACACAGACTTAATAGTCAGCGCTGGACCGAACATGCCATCTATCCAGAGTGTTTACAGGCCTGAAGATTAGTAACATTAAACATTCCTGAAAATAAAATATACCAAAAGGGTTCTTAGAGTGAAGCCACAGGAGAACCTCTGGCCATTCCCTGAAGTTACTGTACGTACAGTGCCATGATTCTATACACTGACGTATAACGTGGAGAATGGCATTTCCTTCATAGCCACTCCGAATCCAGAATGTCTGCTATAGTGCTACGTGACTTTGGAGGAACATGCACCTCTTACTGTACACACCAACAACTCCAGCTCCTCAGCTAGCTACACGCAGATGGAAGCCCGGTATTAACATTACAGAGTGATCGAGAAAGAAACCGGACAAAAGGAAAACTGGCTTAATCATTTGGGAGAGCTTAAAGAGATAAAGGGACACAGGACGACTCTGTGAACATCCAACCACAGATCCCTGCCAATGTTATTAATGAAACACAGTACCAGTCAAAAGTTTAGACACACCATAATACATGGGCTTCTAGTGACCTTAAAGACCCTACAGGCTTACACTTTAACTGCTCCAGCTGAAGGAGAGTGAAAACAGTCACATATCCAAA
>JAMWET010005833.1:0-56617 GCA_024036415.1 Prochilodus magdalenae
CCCCTGTATAAATAAAGCTTGCCTTAATTCAGAACATCCACATCTGTCATTCAGATCCTTTACATGTGTTTAAAAGTGAGCAGAGGTGTACACATGCTCTTTACTTAGGGAAAAGTACAAGGAGAAAAGAAATACTTAAGTAAAAGTCAAATTATGACTTAAAGTCTTTCTTAAGTAGAAGTATAAAAGTACTCACTCAAAATATACTTAAAGTAAAAAAGTAAAAGTATCTCTTTAAAATGTATTTCTAATTCAGTTTTTAACTATTATATGTTTTTATTATTTTATTATTGCGGCGTTTCTATAAAAGCCAGCATAGGTAGTGTATTGCTGGTTGGTGTAGCTCAGTGAATAAGGTCACTACCCACCACGAAGCCAACACCACATGTGGGAGACTGAGGTTCAAATCCCAGTCTAGGTGACTATGCTGTGCTACACCAATAAGAGTCCTTGGGCAAGACTCCTAACACTACATTGGCCAAGCTGTAATGTGATTAACCTTGTTAGTTGCTCTGAATAAGAAGTTTAGCTAAATGTCACAAATGTAAATGTAGTGATTTATAACAGGACTTCATCTAGTATTTCAAATGACATTACTGGAATCTCCACCAAGCAAAACATTGTTGAATTTCATTAAGCAACACTGACACCAGATCAGATGATCCTCTTATGTAAGACAAGGCCAGAGTGGGACTTGTTTTCAGACCAGGAGCTACATAAAGCAGACCAGCCCACCCCAAACTACACACACACAGCTAATGTCCAGCAATGGGGATCACTGCATCAGAATACATTCCTGACAGCAGTGCAGACCTCACCCTACATATTCCTAACACTGATACCAAATAACAGTAACCAATCAGAAAGCTGGATTCACATACACATACTGGATTCACATAGAAACCATACAGCCGCTCACCACAGACACTTCTGTCCAGAGAAGACCACAAGTAAGTTCACATTAGACTCTATGTGTTAGAATTCTTAAACTGTGATCTAGTTTCTTTAATCAGCATTAGTACTGACTTTCTTCCTGCTTTATCATTTTATAAGTAGTTTAGAATCTCACATGTGTAGTTGTAGTTATTGGAACTGTGTTGACTGAGTCATGATTTAGAACACAATCAGCATGAAATATGTTTCCCATCTTGTTTATTATGTTTAATCTACTTTCTCCTCTTTTTGTGTCACTAAATGCTTTATGCTTTGTTCCAATGTAACCCTAATGTAAAACCAGACTATTGCATATTCATGAGAAAGAGACCACGGACCCCCTCCTTAGTTCCGCCTTTAAGGCCTGTACTTAAACTCAGGTCACACACAGAGCTCTCTCTCGCAATTCTCTCTAGGTACCGCTCTCGGCCCTCTCTTTCTGAATTTCAGCTAACTGTAGTTCAGCTCTTTGTTCTGTTCCTTTTGGCTTCGATGCAGTAGTAGTCTTTCTTAGTCTTGAGGCACAAGTCCCTCATGGGCTCTCTAAGACCACACACTCTCGGTGCTCCAAGATGACGATCAGTGGAAAATTAGTCATGTAGCATGCATCTATCTGTTGACACAGGCTGAGGAAAAGTCCATGAAAGAATATGTACAGGAGGCTCTGTCTCAAAATTTCATTAACCAATCCACTTCTTCTGCTGCTGCAGGCTTCTTCTTAATAAAGAAGATACATGGGGGTTGAGACCTTGTATTGATTATAGAGGCTTAAATCAGATTCTAAAGCCATATGCCTGCCCGCTTCCCTTGGTCGCTGCGGCACTGGAACAGCTGCAGGTTGCCACAGTTTTCACCAGACTTGATTTGTGTAGCACCTACAAACTGGTCTGTATCAGGCAGGGTGATGAGTGGAAGATTGCTTTGCTTGCCACAAGGGGCCACTACAAATATATGGTCATATCAACACCCTTCTTGATGCCCCTTTGGTCTTTCAGGCCTTCATTAACAATGTCCCATGTGGCATGCTTGGTCAATTTGGGATCACCTATATTGACGATATTCTGATCTACTCCCCTGATTTCACTTAGATTAATCATACCCATCAAGTACTCACACATCTTCTCAAGAATCAATTGTTCTGAAAATGTGAATTTCATGTGGCTTTCACTTCCTTTCTAGGCTGTCATTAGCTTCGCTGGGGTCATCATGGATGACCATAAAACCGATGCTGTGGTAAACTGGCCTTTTGTTGTGGAAGTTGATGCTTCTAACGTGGATGTTGGGCCTTCACCAGTGGTTCACCTAGTAAATTGTCTCCTGTAGCCTGTTTTTCGCATAAACCTACACCCACTGAAAGGAGTGGCGTCTCTGGCTCGAGGGTGTTTGTCATCCATTCGTGGTCTTGACAGATGACACAAATCTTGAATATTTAAGATACGTCAAAAGAATGAATTCCCACCAAGCACAATGGTCGTTATTTTTGTCCTGATTTGATTTTATGGTTACTTACCAGCCAGGTTTGATGCTTTGTAATGTATGTATGAAGTGGAGACCACCGCTATTCAACCCGAGGAGTCTGTCCTACCTTCTGCCCTTTTCATAGCCCCCATCCGGTAGGAGATCTGTGATGAAATTGAAAAGCTGAACCACACCACAAAAAAAAATGCTCCTTGACATCCACCACTTTGTCATGATCAGTTTGCTCTCAATGGAAAATGCCTCATAGGCTCCTAGCTGGCAGGCTCAGGCTTTTGCCTTTCCCTGCATGCCCATGGTCCCACCTAGCGATCAATTTTGCTACCTATTTACCTGAATCACAAGCACACCGTGATCATCAACATAGTAGATCATTTTTCCATGGTGTCGGACACATCCCTTTTCCCCCGATTGCCTACAGCGTTTGAAACTGAAAACATATTTAATCACACATTCTGCTTATTTGGTATACCCAAGACATTGTTTCCAATGCCTGTCATGTTACCATCCACAAACCAATGGACTGTGTAAAGGAACCAACCAAGAGCTAGACAAATTCTTAAAGATTTACTGCTTCAATAACCAACATGATTGGTCAATCTATCTCCTATGGGCACAGATGACACAGAATTCCTTTATCAGCACGTCCACCAACAGCTCCTTTCCAAAGTTTTCTCAGTTATCAACCACGTCTAATGCCCTGGTCTGCTGAGCCCTCTGACGCATTTGCAGTTGACCATTGGATGTGCAGAGGGAAGGAGGTCTTGGGGCGGGGGGTAAACACATTAGCACATCAAAGCAGTTCTACAAATGCCAGGCTGACACATGTTGGGGTGAAACCCTCTCCTATGCCCAATGGTTTAGTACTGAGGAGCTTCCAGAATCGACAGCGAAGACGCACCTGCACTGTACCGAATCGAGTGATCCTCTACTCAATGCATTTGGCCAGTGATTCAAATAAAGTATTTTCTAAAGTCGGTTCTCACTTTTCCATCCGTGTTCCTAACAAAGAGGTGGTGTTTATAATAATAAGTCATATGTGTAAATGTTTATACTTTTTAAAAATTTGCATTTTCACAAAACACACACAGCATTATGTGGGTTTTATGCATGATTCAGTCTCTCCATGCATGTATGAAACAGACCTTTGTGTAAAACAGCTGTGCTTATGTACAATGTGGATGAGTACACACGTTTTTTTGACAGTACCTTACTCCATATCTTTTGGCCATCACACAGTATCAAACATGCCTGCACCAAAAAGTCTCCCATCACTTCCAACTTCTGTGAATCCATGATTGTGTCTCAGCAGGTTGTTCATGAATGACATCTTTACTCTCTGATTATGAAAATGAAATACCAGTCTGAGGAGGAACATGAAGTGAACATCTTTGAGTTGGCCCAAGAAGTAAGGAGAACTTCCAAACTCTCTGTTGCTCTGCCACAGGGTTTATATGACCAATAAGCTCTGGAAAAGTCCAGACTCCTAAGCTTTTCATGGCTTCTCCTCTGGTTTGTCTAATGAAAACGGTTAGTACACTAGCTTTTGCAGTAGTTTTTTTCAGGTTTTGTTCTGCATCACCGTTTTTACCATCAAAGGGTTGAAAAAACGTGGTCTGATTCGATTGTTGGCGCATTTTGCTCACCCCACAAGCTTTCAATTGGGTTGGGGTCTGGGGACTAAGATGGCCATGGGAGGAGCTTGATTTTGTGTCTGGTGAACCATTTTTGTGCAGATTTGGTCGCATGTTTAGGGTCATTATCTTTTTGAAAGACCCAGTGACGGCTCATCTTCGGCTTTCAGACAGAGGCCACCAGATTTTGATTTAAAATATGTTGGTATTTCAAACAGTTAATGATGCCATCCACCCTAACGAGGTTCCTGGGCCTTTGTCTCCATGTTGGTCCCATCTGACTTGAAGTCCCAGTACCACTTAGTGAACTCCAGACGTTTTTATGTTTATGCTTGTAAGTGAGAAAAGACTTTTTCCATGCATGCCTCCCAATAAGCTTGTTGGCATGTAAATAGCACCTGATGGTTGTTATGGAGACTATGTGAAGCCCAACATGTTAGCTATTGTCCCAGTTGTTTTAAACTTCTTGATGATCCCTGACTCACTCTTGGCACCACAGTGGTGAAGAGTAATACATGCCTAACTGAGAACAGTCAGCATGAAGAAATCCACCAGTACCGTTAAGAACCAGACATCTGAAGAATTTAAAGCTATTCCTAAAATTATTATTTATATTATTAAAATATTATTGCAAATTTCCCCACTGTGGGATCAATAAAGGATTATCTTATCTTATCTTATCTTATTACATGAAATCGTTTTTGTTTTGTCTGATGTTAAAAACATTGTTTTTTGATAAACAATAATAATAACAAATCAGGAGACACGGTTGGGTGTACTGGTGAATTTGAATATAAATAAATAATTTTATTTATTTACTACATATGTGTTATACATATTCAAATCGTAATGAATAAATTATGCAGAAATTACAGAACGAATTTTCACAAAAGACACTCCAGGTGGTGGTGGTGAAAATTCAGATATTACACGTGTCCAGCTACTAGTGAGGGCATTTTTGCTGACTAGGTTACAGGGCTTGTGGCATCACTGAGAGATAGCTCTTGCCCTCGTCACAATCTCTCTTCAGGAAGGCAGTTTCCCCAAGGCCCAAAAACACCTGAAACTGATGCCATCCACCAAAACTTCCCATCCAGTGCCTAATGACATGCTGTTATCTTAAAGACAACACAATACTTGGCATGCAGTGATCCTGTTTAAGAATTTAAATACTGCACATTCTGTACACCAAGCTCTCTACTGTATTATGTACTTCCATCCTCTCTGTAACTCTGTAAACTCTGCATAAATAGAACTGTGTATTTTTGTACTGTAATTAGTAGCAGTTAAAAACTGTGGATATTCAGTAAGTGGTAAAGCTTTTCCAGAATGCCATGCTGTATGTCTCGTGGTACATTCATGTTTGGTCTAATAGAGATGCAAGATTAGCCTGCCTTATTCTAAAGTCTACATCAAGAACTTTAGAGGTAAAAAAAAGAAAAAAGCATCCTCAGCTTTTCACCTGTTCCTGGTTTTCTGTGTTGTGACCTTTGAAGATTTCACATTGCTGTATACCTGACAGCAGAGATGACGTGAGGTTTCACTGCAGGGTTAAATGTACATCATTTGGAGGCTTGAATGCTCCCCTGCAATATATTCTCTCTACAAACATTGATTTAATATCTGATTAGACATGATGTGAAATCCACTTTCATCAACAGTGTTTGAAGGTCAATCCTGCATGGAAAAATATCAATATGCATCTGTAATAGTGTTAGTGTTAATCTGCAGTATATTAACTTATAAGCTGACATGGTGTTAAACAACATACTCATCCGACTCAGGTTCATCTTGCAATGACAAGGGACACCAACTCTGTGATGTAGGAGAAGTACAAAAGCCATACATTTTAGGAAGCCCAGGTGGTGAGAAAGGTGCAGGAAAAGGGGACAACTCTATAAGGTAATGAATAGATATGTATGCGGTTGAGGGTGTAGATCTGCGTGTGTGGCAAGTTAAAAAACACGGGCAGTAGAGTAATACTTTACTAGCGCATGCTGTGTTACTCAGTAGTTTGTAAGCAGAATAACTGACGTGTAGTAAAATCACAGAATTGATATTCACTTCATGTTTAAAAGGATAAAAAAAGCATAAAGTTTAGCTGCTCTCATCAATAGGAAATCTACCAGTAGTCCAGTAGTACCAGTATGCCATAATTCGAACAGTAGGGGGCGATCACAGGCTTTTCCTCATTCTCATGGCCATATAAAGAGTAGCTGGTGTTGAGTATGGGTAAACTCAGTGTTAAAGCTGTACATATCAGTTGGTAATGTTTGCTTAGCCTTCCATGCATAGTTTGTGTGGTCTAATGGTGCTTGTTAGTTAAAGGGGTCACTGACACCATTTCAGGGCACTACTGTCACCATAACATGTGCAGAGTTAACTAGTTAATGGTGGATAGATGCAGCCTGTGGAATTCTTATGTTTGAGAGAGAAATTCCTGAACGTATTTTTTTATTTGCCAAAGAAAAGGAACATGTAAAACATAGTCAGATGTGTTTATTCTGTTTATTACATGACCTATTGTATTTTACAGAAAGATGTAAAACACGTAAAATGACTTTATAGTCAAGTGATTAGCTCAAGCCAGTTTTTATGACACAAGGAAATGAGTGGAATTTTAATTTTAATTATTTTAAATTAGCTGAAATTAAGCTGTGTAAATGAAGGAATGAAATACTTGGACTATCTAAAATGTAATTTTACTGTCAGTGAACAAACTGACAAACATATACAAGCCTTGTTTGATATTATACATGCTATTCTAGATAAAGTAATCTATGGGGAAACTGCACTGGCATTTACCATGGTCTTTATTCCCTCTATTTAGGGAGGTTACATGTGAGGGGGAGGGTGTGGACCTTCTTAGAGGTAAAAGAGTTGATAGGGTTGATGTAAGAGGAGTAGGACCTGTGTGGAGGTGAACGTGTAGACCTGTTGGAGACAAGAGAGAAGATGTGTGTGGTTGTGAAGGGGGAGATCTGTATGAAGATGGTGTAGATCTGCATGGATCTGAGAGGCCAGGTGAACTGGGGGTTCTACTGACCAGCTGGTGTGTGTAGACTGGCCTCAGGAAGGAAATATCGCCGCTGTCCAAAGAAAAACATGTATCTCCAAAATGGCAACTTCACAGGAGAGGCCAAAAACCTCATTTAATTTGAATGGAGGTCAATGGAACCAGATGTATTTCATGAAGATGGTCCATTCTTCATTAAATTCCCACACAGTGTAAAAAGCAGCTCATGTGATCAAATGAGGCATAAAAGTAAAAATCAGCAAAAATGGAGATACATGTTTTTCTTTGGACAGTGACGATATTCAGTTCTTTAACCACCAGGTAAAATTATAATGTGTTAAACGTACATGCAAGAAAAAATACATATAACACTGAGGTTACCTGGACATCTGGTGGCGAATCCCAGAGACGATATGAAGTTGAAAACCCTCTGAGATTATATTCTTCAATGAATCCAGACATTCCGCTGCTGACCTGAATTAATGATGTGGCTTCTCCGACAGTAAACATTCTGTGGCTGAATCTTCTTTGCCAACAAAATTAAACAATGTCTATGATGAAACCACACTGTTTTAAAGACTGGTTTGGGTGCTAGTTTTACCCCGGCCACCAGGGGGCAGCGGCGAACTGGCAATCAGTCCTAACACCCTGCAAGTTAAAATACGGGGGCAGTAGAGTAATACTTTACTAGTGCATGCTGTGTTACTCAGTAGTTTGTAAGCAGAATAACTGACGTGTAGTAAAATTACAGAATTGATATTCAGTTCATGTTTAAAAGGATAAAAAAAGCATAAAGTTTAGCTGCTCTCATCAATAGGAAATCTACCAGTAGTCCAGTAGTACCAGTATGCCATAATTCGAACAGTAGGGGGCGATCACAGGCTTTTCCTCATTCTCATGGCCATATAAAGAGTAGCTGGTGTTGAGTATGGGTAAACTCAGTGTTAAAGCTGTACATATCAGTTGGTAATGTTTGCTTAGCCTTCCATGCATAGTTTGTGTGGTCTAATGGTGCTTGTTAGTTAAAGGGGTCACTGACACCATTTCAGGGCACTACTGTCACCATAACATGTGCAGAGTTAACTAGTTAATGATGGATAGATGCAGCCTGTGGAATTCATATGTTTAAGAGAGAAATTCCTGAACGTATTTTTTTATTTGCCAAAGAAAAGGAACATGTAAAACATAGTCAGATGTGTTTATTCTGTTTATTACATGACCTATTGTATTTTACAGAAAGATGTAAAACACGTAAAATGACTTAATAGTCAAGTGATTAGCTCAAGCCAGTTTTTATGACACAAGGAAATGAGTGGAATTTTAATTTTAATTATTTTAAATTAGCTGAAATTAAGCTGTGTAAATGAAGGAATGAAATACTTGGACTATCTAAAATGTAATTTTACTGTCAGTGAACAAACTGACAAACATATACAAGCCTTGTTTGATATTATACATGCTATTCTAGATAAAGTAATCTATGGGGAAACTGCACTGGCATTTACCATGGTCTTTATTCCCTCTATTTAGGGAGGTTACATGTGAGGGGGAGGGTGTGGACCTTCTTAGAGGTAAAAGAGTTGATAGGGTTGATGTAAGAGGGGTAGGACCTGTGTGGAGGTGAACGTGTAGACCTGTTGGAGACAAGAGAGAAGATGTGTGTGGTTGTGAAGGGGGAGATCTGTATGAAGATGGTGTAGATCTGCATGGATCTGAGAGGCCAGGTGAACTGGGGGTTCTACTGACCAGCTGGTGTGTGTAGACTGGCCTCAGGAAGGAAATATCGCCGCTGTCCAAAGAAAAACATGTATCTCCAAAATGGCAACTTCACAGGAGAGGCCAAAAACCTCATTTAATTTGAATGGAGGTCAATGGAACCAGATGTATTTCATGAAGATGGTCCATTCTTCATTAAATTCCCACACAGTGTAAAAAGCAGCTCATGTGATCAAATGAGGCATAAAAGTAAAAATCAGCAAAAATGGAGATACATGTTTTTCTTTGGACAGTGACGATATTCAGTTCTTTAACCACCAGGTAAAATTATAATGTGTTAAACGTACATGCAAGAAAAAATACATATAACACTGAGGTTACCTGGACATCTGGTGGCGAATCCCAGACAGACATATGTTTTTTGAAAACCCTCTGCGATTATATTCTTCAATGAATCCAGATATCCCGCTGCTGACCTGAATTAATGATGTGGCTTCTCCGACAGTAAACATTCTGTGGCTGAATCTTCTTTGCCAACAAAATTAAACAATGTCTATGATGAAACCACACTGTTTTAAAGACTGGTTTGGGTGCTAGTTTTACCCCGGCCACCAGGGGGCAGCGGCGAACTGGCAATCAGTCCTAACACCCTGCAAGTTAAAATACGGGGGCAGTAGAGTAATACTTTACTAGTGCATGCTGTGTTACTCAGTAGTTTGTAAGCAGAATAACTGACGTGTAGTAAAATTACAGAATTGATATTCAGTTCATGTTTAAAAGGATAAAAAAAGCATAAAGTTTAGCTGCTCTCATCAATAGGAAATCTACCAGTAGTCCAGTAGTACCAGTATGCCATAATTCGAACAGTAGGGGGCGATCACAGGCTTTTCCTCATTCTCATGGCCATATAAAGAGTAGCTGGTGTTGAGTATGGGTAAACTCAGTGTTAAAGCTGTACATATCAGTTGGTAATGTTTGCTTAGCCTTCCATGCATAGTTTGTGTGGTCTAATGGTGCTTGTTAGTTAAAGGGGTCACTGACACCATTTCAGGGCACTACTGTCACCATAACATGTGCAGAGTTAACTAGTTAATGGTGGATAGATGCAGCCTGTGGAATTCATATGTTTAAGAGAGAAATTCCTGAACGTATTTTTTTATTTGCCAAAGAAAAGGAACATGTAAAACATAGTCAGATGTGTTTATTCTGTTTATTACATGACCTATTGTATTTTACAGAAAGATGTAAAACACGTAAAATGACTTAATAGTCAAGTAATTAGCCCAAGCCAGTTTTTATGACACAAGGAAATGAGTGGAATTTTAATTTTAATTATTTTAAATTAGCTGAAATTAAGCTGTGTAACGATATTCAGTTCTTTAACCACCAGGTAAAATGATATATAGTGTTATACGTACATGCAAGAAAAAATACATATAACACTTCATGTCTATGATGAAACCACACTGTTTTAAAGACTGGTTTGGGTGCTAGTCTTACCCCGGCCACCAGGGGGCAGCGGCGAACTGGCAATCAGTCCTAACACCCTGCACCTGCGCAACGGGCTATATATATCCCTTGAGACGCAGTCTGGGCTGCCAGTGCTTAACACCACACAGTGTGTGTGAGAGTCTGGCTGGTAATGGTAGAGGACTGAGAGTGTTGGTGCGTCCCCTCACAACTTCCTTTCTCTCTACTAAAGGCTAAGTGTGTCGGGGCTCAGCCTTAGTGGAAACACAACAAAAAAAATAATTATATATATATATATAAGAGGGTGGAACCTTGTCTGCTGACAAGATCTACTGCTCCCTTGATCTCTTTGTTTATTCTCAAAGGGACTAGTGGGTTTTAACACAACTGACAATTTTTTTTTTTTTTTTCCTTCCTGGTTCTGGCCGCCATGTTGCCGACAACCTCTTTGACAAGTTCATCTTTGGATGAACGTTGTTCATTAGCTGCACCACACATTGTTTTTTCAGAATCCTTGGGGAGGGAAAGGGTTAGTCGAGTCGTTTCATCTCCCTGCTTGACAATGTTTAGAAATCTTTGCAAGGCTGCTGCATAAAGTTTGGCCTTTTCATAAGGAATCAAGTCGGACCTGGTCAGAATATGGCGCATTTTATTCAAATCATTTTCTACAGTTTCTAACTTTTAAAGGAATAGGAACATACACCACAGGATTCTCCCAGGAAACCAATCCTGATCTGAGACAGTTTGAAGCGTTGACACTCAAGTCTATAAATACCTGTATGATTTAGCGGTAGCGTCCTGGAAACATTTTTAAGTGCTTGTTACCAGGTTACATTTTGACATGCCAGTATACTTATCTGTAATTTATCAGAACAGTCACCAGGATCAGTATCTAAACAGCAGACTGTTCCACCAGCCATGGAAGATGATGAAACACTCATCGAAACTACTAAATGCACACCAATCAAAGATGTGGAGGGTCAAGTATGTGCTACAGATCTAAAACCTATAAAGTCTGCAGTTGTGATCCTACAACACATCATAGACAACAAACTGAAGGAATCGTGTCTTGGTTATGAAGTGAACGAAGTGAATGTTTGTGGATGTCTGGATTTGTCAGAACACATGCTGAAACACAATGTGAACTGCAAACTGACAAATTTGATGTGTAAAATATTGAGGACTGTGGTAGGTTTTAGACTCCTTAATGTACATGATGCTAAACATTTACAAACTGGTAAAGTCCAAGTATCTGATTTTCTCACCCTCACTAGCCTTGTGGTGCAGTTTGTATGCGTTGGTTCTGCATCTCTCGGTTTCAACCTTTTCAGGCTGTGTGTGCGTTTTGGGTCATGCAACACAGTCCGACCCTTCTGCTGTGAACTCTCTACCATCATACGTAACTGCACAGACAAAATTTGCTTCATGCTTGCCGTTTTCAATTCGCGTCTCAAAGTCAAATATGTATGATGTGCTGGGATCTTTTAATTTGAGCGGTTGTATGTAACATTCATGAACGGTATCTGACACTACTTCGTCAACGCAGTGAACACCGTGCCTGGACAGGAATCTGTGGGGTTTTGGTTTGTTAAACTAACATTATAATGACGTCTGCATTTTCTTATTTTTATTTTTTTTTTTACAATACTTGGTCAGATCGGATGAGGAAGCAATCACTCCTGTAGTCGGCTGTTAGTTTTTTATGCTGTTCATAACAGGAGTCAGCCTTGCAGTAGCACAAGCAGTCATCGCAATATTTGACACGCTGGGGTTTCTTGTGACACAAAACATCTTGACACGTTGCAACAAATACACAGCTATGATCTCTTGCAACTATATACCCTCATAACAAAACTCATACATTTTACATTTAAGGCATTTAGCAGACGCTCTTATCCAGAGCGACTTACAACCGTGCTTAGTGTTCTGTTGGATAATATTCCAGCTAGTAGGAAGTTTAGAGCCTAAAACTCACCACGAGCTCAGACACTGCCCGAACAGGGGGTCAGTGCTGGTACCTAGAGAAAGGTCATTTATAAGTGCAATACAATACACATTGACGAAGGACATTATGTGCAATGCAAAAAGGTCATTAAATTGCCACACAATACACACAGTTTACACGTCTGCTAGAGCTCACTCACTTAAGTGCATTACGCAGAGATGGGTCTTCAGTCTGCGTTTGAAGACTGCGAGAGACTCCGCTGTTCTGACGCCCAGTGGGAGTTCATTCCACCATCTGGGAGCCAGGACAGAGAAGAGTCTGGACGCTTGTCTTCCATGAGTCCTCAGGGATGGTGGTTCGAGACGAGCTGTACTTGAAGCACAAAGGGCTCGAGGCACAGCTCGACTCTTCACCATTGCCATAAGGTAGGGAGGCGCTCGTCCATTCTTGGCTTTGTAGGCCAGCATCAGAGTTTTTAACCTGATGCGGGCAACAACAGGAAGCCAATGAAGGGAGCGCAGCAGTGGAGTGACGTGGGTGAACTTCGGAAGGTTAAAGATGAGACGGGCTGCAGCGTTCTGAACAAGTTGCAAGGGCCTGATGGCCCGCAGAGGAAGACCAGCCAGCAGCGAGTTGCAGTAGTCTAGCCTTGAAATGACCAGAGACTGGACCAGCAGCTGGGTGGCTTCCTGAGAAAGGAAGGGTTGAATCCTCCGGATGTTGTAGAGGAGGAATCTGCATGACCGAGTCAGGTTCACTATATGAGCCGAGAACGATAACTGGCCATCCAGAATCACTCCAAGACTTCTTGCATCCTCAGTCGGGGCGATCAACGAGTTCCCGAATGAGATAGCAAGATCACAGTGAGGACCTGTAGTGCTCGGGATGAACAGCAGCTCAGTCTTGCTGGGATTGAGCTTAAGGTGGTGAGCTGTCATCCATGAGCTGATGTCGGTCAGGCATGCTGAGATGATGGGAAGGAAAGCATGAGTTGCGTATCATCAGCATAGCAGTGATAAGAAAAGCCGTGAGAAGTAATTACTTTGCCAAGAGAAAGAGTGTAAAGAGAAGAGGACCCAACACCGAGCCTTGAGGGACACCGGTGGAGAGCCTACATGGAGCAGACGTGGACCCATTCCATGTTACCTGATAGTGGCGGTCCTCCAGGTAGGACTCAAACCACTTCCATGCAGTGCCGGTGATTCCAAGATCGGTGAGGACCGACAGGAGGATCTTGTGGTTCACCGTGTCGAAGGCCGCAGACAGGTCAAGTAGAATCAGAACTGAGGACAGTTTGGCTGATCTCGCTGTCTGAAGACTCTCAGTTACTGCAATGAGAGCAGTTTCCGTGGAATGGGCAGGTTTCAAGCCAGACTGGTTGATGTCCTGAAGCTGGTTCTGGGAGAGAAAGAAGGAGAGTTGATTATAGACAGCACGTTCAAGAATTTTGGAGAGAAAAGAAAGTGATACCGGTCCAGTGAGGGTTTCTTCAGGATGGGAACCACTCTGGCAGTCTTGAAGGCCTGTGGAACATACCCTGAAGACAGGGAAGAGTTTATAAGGGAGGAGATGAAGGGTAGCAGGTCCAGGGAGATTGACCGGAGCAGTGGGGATGGGATGGGATCCAGTGGGCAGGTCGTGGGGTTGCTGGATTCCAGTAGCTGTAGGATTTCATCTGAAGAAAGAGAAGCAAAACAGGTTAAGGAGTTTGTGGCAAGAGGATAAGGACTGATGGAAGGAGGAGCGGGGACAGGGGAAAACGACTGGCGGATTTTATTCACTTTCTCTTCAAAGAAAGTGACAAAGTCCTCCGGGGTGAGGGAGGAGGGGGAGAGGGAGGGTTGAGGAGAGAGGAGAAGATGCTGAAGAGTTTGCGAGGGTCAGACACCGATTCCTCCAGTTTCCAAACATACGGCACACCCATGAACCCACACCCATGAACACTTTCAAGTTTTTTACCATGTAATAATGACCATCATGGAGGTACAGAAACACTGTCTTAGCATGTGGTTTGTCGTGTGTTTGATGCTTTTCTAAACTTCCTGAACTACTCTTGTGGAACACAACTATTTTAACACCAAACTTGTTTTCGAATTGAGCAACATCATTAAACCCGACTCTGTGATCACGTGTGTAGCCAGCGCGCGTCTGTATCTGATCAGCTATAGCTTCTAACATTTGAGGTACATGCGGGTTCAGAAAATGAGCGAGGCAGACGGCAAAACACAGGTTGTTTTTGAGATGTTTGTCTGGCAAAAAAGATTTAACCTGATCGTGTGCTAGGTCACGCAGCTTACGCCGAACACCGCCATTTTTACTCATAGCTATGGAGACGGTCAATACCAAACTATTGTCTGTTAACACCCTTGTTGCTCTGCATAACCCTTTCAATAGCATCTGAAAATCTGTCAGTGCTATAACCATCTCTTGAAGACAAGACAACGTTTACATCAGATGTTAAACTATCGCCTCTTAGTGTAACATCAATAACGCTACCTTCGCAGCCAACACCCTGGGGAATGGAAAAAGTCTGACAGTACATTATGCACATGGGTTGCATGAGGCCATGTCTGCGGTCGGTGCCTCGTGAAAATTCAACGTCCTGTGTAGCACAATGCTGTTAAACCTACTTCTCGGCACTACGGTATAACCATCTACAATACCACCACATCTCACCAATTCCGCTATGTCGCTATCAGACAAACCAAAGTTAGGAGTTGTTGGGTCGAGTGATGATCTATGTGACTGTACACCAGCTCGTGTGTGTGTGTGTGTGTGTGTGTGTGTGTGTGCGCTAAATCTATGGTTGACTCATCATATCTGCGACGTTTTGTTGATGGATTCTGTGTTGTGGCATTTCTATGTGACCAAATATCTGTCCAATGTGTTTTTGTAGAACACTGGTGACAAGTTGTCTATCAGCATTTGCGTGGCGAGAATGTGTCTTGTAAAGCATCACTTGTTGCGATAGTAGACATATACAGCAATCGTTCGTTTAAAGACATCCAATGCCACACATCAGCATCATGTTTCACTAACACACGGATTGTTGTCTGACTCCCGACACCTTTTAGACCCCATTTTGTTTTTCTACTGTATGTAATTTTAGTTTGTACTAATGAGACGGTTTATTGAATGAGTTGGTAAATAAAATATCAAACCTAACAACACCTACGTTGTTGAAGCAGCAGCAACATCCAATTCTGAAGAAAGTTTTAACTCTAACACTTTGTTGAGGCTATATGTCAAACTTGTGAAAGAATTCAACTGCCGTTCCTGTTCTTTACACTTGGTGTCTAGCCCTCGCATCCATTTCTGATACTGTTGATTCTGTTGCGCTAGTTTTTGAATTTGTTCGGTTAGTGTATGGACATGCTCAGTTAATTTCTTTATAGTGTTTTTAGACCTACGTTCAAGAGCCGCTTGTCTGTTTCACAATGGTGTTTTTAACAATCTCTTGTCTCAACAAAAGTCTAAGAAAGGTAAGAACCGCTTACTTGTTTTTCATGTTCCTGATTTGCTCTCAAGTTTTCCCCATCAATGTCTCTCAGATCTTCCAGTAATGTACTCAGTCCAACATCCAGTCCAGCTCCGGTATCCGCTGTTTCAGGCACCTTTTCTGTAAAACTATTTTCATTCCACGTATGCAACAACTCATCGGTCCATCCAGCAGTGTCCAGGTCAGTGTCCCCCTGTATGGCGTTCACAGCATGGTCATTGGTGTGTAAATCTGTAAAGAGTCAAGAAAAACATTACACACTCACATGCACACAACTATCGCCGCATCAGTACAACAGAGCAAATAGACACATACCTGATGATTCACGGTTATCCCCAAATGTATGGAGTCCTTCGTGTGAAACTGGTTTATCATATGCACTCGAGCATGTCCTTGGTCGCTTCCCGTGTAAAACAGGGCCTACTTCTCCAAAGGCCTCGTTTTCACAATAGTATGCACACCCGGGGCTGCTTGTTAAGCATGGGTTGAATGCAGACGGTGCAGATGCTTCGTTATGGACGAACACTTTGTGTATCACAGGCCAAAGGTGTAGTGGGGACGGCATCAAACCCTGGAGGTGTTAAGAGACTCGTTGTTTCAACTAGACGGGTCAGTCCTACTACAGTAAAACATACGAATTAGTGTCACACAGCACATCCCCCGACACAAACAACAAAACTACAAAGCGTCTGTTTACTCACCAAGTGGATTTTCGTAATCCGTTGTATTTGCAACTCCTGTAACAACACGGGTTGAGGGATTACTTTGATCAACATCAACAACTACATAATTTAAATAAATAACAATAAATAATAAAATATGAAAGAATTTACCAAGTTGTGACAATCCTTCAATGCTCCTAATAGCAAGAAAAGTTTCAAGCTCAGATGTACCTAGACAGAGGAAAAACCTGTTAAACAAGACAACTGAAACGCTATTTACGGTTTTTACGACTGCTAACAAGCGTTTACCAATACTTAAGATACTTTTTCAAAACTCTAAACACAGCAGCACATCTACCCCATACAAATGGCCAAATAGTTAAAATCCTTTTCAAAAGCACATTCTTAACTAAATACCAACTCTGCATTTCACATTGCAAACAAATTTTTTTTTTTTTTTTTTTTTTTTTTTTTTTTTTTTCTATATACACTAACTCTGTTAAAGCACAGCAAACCTGGTTCAGTACCCAATCATTCTTTCAAAACACTAGCACAGATTCTCTATTGAAGAGGAACAAAAAAGCCGCACAAGGGAGAAAAAACAGAACACAAAACTGAACAGTCTTGTTAATCTGAACGGTCTTCAGCATTTGGCCACATGTTTTCGTCCACATCACATCTGATATTGTCCCTTGCCATGCACCTGGAATAAAAACGCTTGGCATGCCTTATCCACCCCTGGCAGTCTTCTGCTGAAATGTCTCTGCAGCCGGCATCCATTGCATCTAGTCCATTGACACTTGGTCATGTGGCCGATGATTGTACACCTTCCACCTCCAGGCTGAAAAAAAATTCCTCAATGGGGTTGAGGAAAGGCGAGTAGGGCGGGAGGAAAAGGGACATCATTCTTGGATGGTCTGCAAACCAGTTTGTGATGAGAATGGTGGAATGCTACGTTGTCCCATGTAATCACAAATGTCCTCATGTTTCCTCCCACCTGTTCCCTTTCTGCTTCTGGCACCAGTTGTTGGCAGAGTTCATCCAAAAACGAAAGAAGGTAGTCACTGTTGAGGACCAATCTGGCATTTGTGGAGGACCAAACCAGCACTTGAGATTGCAGCACACATGGTGATATTTGCTCCTCTCTGACCCGGTACATTAATGGTGGCTCTTTTCCCAATGATGTTTCTACCCCGCCGACGGGTTTTTGCCAGGTTAAATCCTGCCTCATCCACGTAAATGGGTTCATGTGGGGTCCGATCGGCTTCCAACTCCATGACTCTCTAAAAGAAATCAATCACAGTAGTTTAACACACTTTCAGTTTGTCCTACTGTACATACTGTAACTCATGTTTACATGCAGGGTGGCACAGTATGAAACTATACTACAAGACATAACAGGTATATAGGATAGACACCATACCTGGATATATTGGTGCCGGAGTTCCTTAACCCTCTCACTGTTCCTTTCAAAAGGAACTGTGTACAACTGCTTCATGCGAACTCTGTATTTAGTCAGAGTCCGGGCAATGGTTGTCAAGCTAATGCTTTCCACATTGTGAAGTAGCTGGTTATTTTCTATTATTTTGGTCTGAATTTCTCCAAGTTTTATTCCATTGTCAGCAATGACCATGTCTACAATTGCATGCTCCTGGTCTTCACTCAGGAGTTTTGCCCTTCCCCCAGAGGGAGGCAGACGCTGCATCCTTTACAGTAAATAAACAAAAATACAACATGTGTATTAGCGGTGGGACCGGTGGCCTGCAGTTACTGTAAGATATAGCATCAGTAGGAATATACTTGTGAAATGTATTGTGTAGGGGTACAAGACCACGAGAGGGTGGTTTAGGTTATTATTTAATTGACTTGTACACCCAAGTGTAATTAGTTACTGGAATTAATTAATAAACCAAAGGTTCGGTACCCACTGTCAGGGAATGGCTCGGGTCAGTTGAAATTAGACACACACGACTCAAGGGAGCTTATTTCAACACACATTTGAGTATTTATTATAGGGTTAACCAGTAGGGAAGTAACACATGGGATTAAAGCAGTACAAACGATCAAAGATCCATAGATACTGAAATATAAGAGATAACTAAGAGAATCACAAAATTCCTACTAGTTCAACTTTGTGGGGGGGGAAATGGTACCTTTAACTGAGGGAGACTTAGGAATCGGGTGACCGGAGTCACTTATCAGGGAAAGAGGGTTTCGAGGAGGAATTGTCAGCGTCGAGCTCTGAACTTATGAAGTGGTGTAAACCGCCTTACTTTGCCGTTGATGCGTTGCGAGAACCTCGGTTGGATCACGTGGTCACTCCTGGAGATGTGAAGGGGGACTCTAGCGGTGGCTGGTCCCGGGACGGCACTCCCGTTGAGCAGCATTGATCCGATGACTCACTTCCTCCGGAAGTTAGCCGCTGTCATGGCGCCCAGTGGTTTTTGGTCCCGGTCAGACGGAGCCGTCGGGAAGTGGTTGGATCTTGCTGCAGGGAGGTGCCGAAGAGGTGGTGCAGAAGATCGTGCTGTGGCGCGCTGGCTGTCGCTTCGGCCCAGGCTCTCGTAGCTCGGTGACAAGAGTGTGGTTCTCGGCGTCGCAACAACATCTGAGTTCAGAGTTTGAATCCTTCCTTATTCTATCAGACCTGGGTTGAGGTCCAAGTTAAAAGTAAACTACGCTGGCCAAGCGGAGGCTTCCTCTTAACTACGAACTCAGGGCAGTGAGTACCAGCCTCACAGTGGCTTTAACAAAACAAACGCGTTAAACAAAAACAAAGCTTTCAGATCTGGTCTAACCTCGAGGTTGGCACCAAGTTTCTTTCGGTGTTCCTGGACTGAATCTGGAGAGAACTTCGTCGAGTGTCTTGAAGTCACCGAAGGTTGGTCGGGAGCAGAGAGCGGAACGCTCAAAGCTCAGAAACTTGAAGCTTGGCAGGAATGCGCTGTATTCGGACTGTGCGTGGAATTTTATCCACGACCAGTGCCGTCCCTTGCGGGGCGGGTCTCTCTTGCTCATTGGGCCTGGGGTAACTGAATATTCATCAGCTCCCCCCTGATTGGTACCTTTTGATCTGTTGTATGTCTTTTAACCTTCCCCCCACAAACGGAAAGCATGTACCACTTTGTTAGATTCTCATAAACTCTGACAGTGGTTTAATTTCATCTGTCAGCCTTAATAAAAAAGGAGAAACAACCTTAACAAATAAAAGAGGAGAAAAAACCTTACCAAAAAAAAAGGGGAAAACAAGCTGAACACACATGTACTAAACAATGGATAACACAGGGTTAGCATTCCTGGCATTACACGGAGGCTTAATCACCCTAGCGTTGTTCCTTTCATGAAGTCCCTGGGTTCATACGATGCTGCAAAGATCTTAAACCAAGAATCCAAATAGTCCTTTAATCATGTGTTTTGAGATCATGATCCAGGGGTGAATTTTTTTTTGGTCAGGTTGTTAGCTTGATCAAGAGCCTCCAGCAATACTAGAATGTCCTCAGCTTGGGGACATACTTTCCCCCCCTTCGGCTTGGGGAGGACTTTTTGGCTCTTCGAGACGTGTAGGATAGAGGTGGCTGAAAAGAGTAAGGGTCAGTTGACACACAATTCATAAGTTCACAGTCGACTTTTAGGGTTAGTAGGAGGAGAGTGGGGGTATTGGCTCAGGTTAGTGTGGTGTGAAATGGTTGAAACTAGCTTATACTGGTTCCTGTAGCATTATGAGGACAGGGTCCTCCCTTTCTTCGTCTGTTGACCTGGCAGGTTGCTCAAGGTTTCTGCGCCTCATAACTTAACTACCCTGTCAGACCAGGTGTTCAGTTTACCCTGAAGAGCCTGGGCACGCTTGGCCAGTATGTAGGCTACCGCAAAGGTAACAGTATACCCTAGCCCTACGAGAGCAGCTAATAGTGTGTCGGAAGTTGACCATGAATAGGTGGGTGGTTGGATCAGCCATGGTTTTGATGAGGCAATCTCTTTGAGTACTTCACCCACGGGGGCTAGGTCAATAACCTGAGTACCTTCGTACTGGATCTTTTCAAGGGTGTTGGGATCTAGCTCCAGGGTGTGTTTTGCAAAGAAGTCGGAAACCTTGATTTCACTCTCATATTGATCTGGGTTTAGGTGGTACAGGGTTAAATCCTCGACATGGAGGATAACGTTGTTGGGTACGTCGACCCAGAAAGTTTGACTGGGTAATGGGATGCGGTCAGACGTATCGTGTTGATCATACGTCAACGTTGCCTCTCTAGAGGGTGTATTCACCAACCAACGGTTAGCCACTATCTCAGCTTGAGTGGAGGTTATTTGGTATTTGGGGGTGACAGTAGCAGGGCACTGGGACTCACTGATCATAGGCCTTAATCCACAAATGCCACTGGTGCTGTCACGGATAAAGGGTTTGCTAGGGCAGAGATAGTGGATTTTCTTGGACAGTGTACACATGCGTAGGTTTGGCACTAGGTACAGGTTGGGGTTGCTGTCGTGGTAAGCCACAACAGGCGGAGTTTGTACTTTAACGTGAGGGTCACCTTGCCAAAACCCAACATTTATCACTTCTTTGAGCCTGTGGATGTTCTCTGCGGCTATGATGGGTAAATTTAACCAGAAACGCGAGCTCCCTGTCTCTGGGATTAACATAGATGGGTACTGCGCTGCCTAGGGTATATGCCACGTGGGCTTGGAGATCTGACACGCTTTCTCAGGTTGCCGTGGCAAGACAGTGGAATCAGGTACGGGGGAATTCTACCGATTGCCAAACTATCCACAGAGGAACCTATATCCCGCAACATATCCGACATTAGCATATTTACCAGTTGGACGTGGGCATGGTCAACCTGAATGACTGAGATCAGTGAATTTACCGTCTGTAGTCTGTATAGTTTTGTTCAGTGCGATGCTATGCGTGTTAAGCACTACTACGGTGCCTTGTAGTGTTTATCTGATAGTCTGTAACTGTTCCTGCTGAGTGAGTTGCGTCTTGATGTTAGGGAGTTCTGCTTGCAGCTTGCCCAGTTGGCGTTTGACAGTGGACAAATTGACAGCATTTACTGCGGAGGTGCCTAGTTCTAGGAGAGATCCTGCCGTTGCGGCCGCGATTAGCAAACCTCCAATAAACTGCTTAGGTCGTTTATTGGACCCGTTCAGTTATGACTGGGTAAGGGTGAACTTCTGTAGTTGCTGTAGCATGTGGGTAGTGTCTGCTTCAGCATGCCTGATGGCGTCCATGGTCCACCTGGCTCCAGCCCAACCCATCTGTTGGGCTGTCTGTGGAACATTCTTTCTGCATACCTCCCCTGGTTTTAACCTGACGTACACCTTCTGGGTGTGGAGACGACAGTTAGTGACCAATAATCTGGGTTGATCTTTCAACACGATCCCTGAATTTGGTCCAGGTTCGACAACCTCGGAGAGCACGGCGGGGGTTCTTGCGGCGGTGATCAGGAGCACGAACAGCTGGATCATCCTAACAAGAGAAGCGGACACGATTAGGTGTTTATCAACGTTGTTTTACCTAAACCTTGATCGAACCCTTTCGCAAGGTCCCCCCTTTGGCCGAGGGGTCAGACTACTATTACATTATTCGCAGTCGAGGTTATGTCAGAGATAGACGCACTTTGTCAGACAGTAGTCGATTATAGGGTGTGGGTATGACTTAAGACTTAGAAAGGGGTCAAAATAATCAGAATGGGATGTTTATGTCCGGAACCAGTTTATCCGACCGCTAGTGCTCGACACTCAGGGGTGTCGTGCAGTCTGGTTAAATTTGTGATTTAGCTTGGGACACTAGTGGCCAGGACGAGTCCCATGGGGGTGTGATGTGGTTTGATCTGGTTGTGGTGAACCCATTTCAGGGTCAGCTCTTCCTGACCTTTGTTGATCCTAATTTGATACACGACAAGTGAGAGTTTGTCGGTGATCAGGTGGGGGCCTGCCCAGTGGGGTAAAAACATGCGTGCCTGCTTCCCAGTACTACTCTGGGGCCTGCCAATAAGTTGGGCAAAAGTGTAGTACCAATCCTTGTCTCCCACCTGTAGTTCATTATAGGACGACTTTTGGTCATAGTAGGTTTTGCGTCCTTCGGCGCTTTTCTCCAGCTTTTCCTGTGCAAAAGCGAAGGTGGCTCGAGGGTGTTTTCTTAACCCTTCCATGTACTCGTGCATGGTGTATGCCACTGCTATGCTAGCTTCACCTGGCTGGTAGAGCAGGTGTAGAGGGAGGGTCATTCGTCTCCCTGTCATCATTTCAAAAGGTGATGTGCCTGTCGAGGCATGGGGTGTGGCTCGAATGGCCATCAGGATCAGGGGTACCTTAACGTCCCAGTCGCGGTAGTTGGCAGAGATGTATTTCCTAAGTATGCTGACCACTGTTCGGTTGGCTCGCTCGACTTGGCCAGAGGACTGGGGGTGGTAGCTGACATGGAAGTTAGCTTTCAATCCCAGGAGTTGCCAGAGCTGTTGCATCACTTCAGCTGTGAAGTGCGTGCCTCTGTCAGAGTCAACGCGGATGGGGAGACCGAAGCGGGAGAAAATGTGGTTTATTAGCAGGTAGGCCGTAGTTAGGGCCGTATCATTAGGTAAGCACTCCACCCACTTGGTGAATGCACAGGTGACTGTAAGGAAATACTTGTTACCACTAACGGTTCTGGTGAGTGGTCCCACCCAATCTAGTTGGAGGTCTGACCAGGCGAAGGTTATCCCTCTTTTTTGCAGAGGGGTCCTATGGAGCGGGTTTGACGGTTGAAACTGGCAGCAGATGAGGCAACCTTTGATGTAGTCTGTCACATCTTTCCTCATATGCGGCCAGTATGCTACCTCCCGGAGTGGGTGGAGTGTAGCTTTGACGCCTTTGTGACCTGCGGTTGGAGAGTCATGGGCATGTGTAAGCATTACCCCCCCTCAGGCACTGAGGCACCAAGAATGCAGTGTGAGTGTGGGCATCAGTGGCATGAACAAGCAGACCCTTGACCATACTAAGGGAGGATTGGACATTGAATAAGAGTTTCAAACCCTGTGTGGTTTCAAAATCCATGGCCGTTAGGTCATGTTTAGTGGGGTCGGAGAGGTAGAGAGCCATTTTATGTATGGCAGAGTCAGCGGTTTGTAGGGTCACAAGGGCCGAATCAGAGAACGCAGGGGCGAACGAGACGGCTGCTGCTGTAGTGCATGTCAAGTGAGACGTATGTGTTCTGGCTTGCCTGTGAGTTATAGCCAGAACTGCAGGGGTGGGTGGGCTAGGGAATTGACTGGGGTTGAATGCTCATGGAGTGCCGGATCCCCCCTTTGTTTGGCCAGGTTATCGGCCTGGTCATTGAGCAGTTTGTCTTCCCCCGGAGTATGGGAGTGTCCTTTGACTTGACTTTTTTCCAGTAGATGCGCATATTGTGGGTTTCTACTAGATGTTCACAGGCTGCAAAAAGTTCTGTGTTTGACTGGTTTCCTTGCTGATGTCATGAAGTTGTTATTCTTTCATGTGTTTAGGTGGCATGTGAAGCTAAGGCGTGCATAGCTAGAATCTGTGCAGATTACCAGTGTGTTTACCTGACCTTGTACTGCTAGTTGCAGAGTAATGAGGACGCTGGCAACTTTGGCATATTGCAACGATTGGGACCCCAGTTTAAACATTTGGGGTTCATAGGGTATGTCATTGACCCATACTATGCCTACACCTGCGAGCATGTCTGTCTTGCGACAAAAGGAACAACCGTCTACGTATACAGTGACCATATCCTTGCATGCGTTAGGGTCATAGTAGTAGTGGCTCGTTTGCATGGGCAACGGGCTGTCTGGGGCCGGGGTGGTTTGGGCAGGATCATCGTTCTCGCACCGGCGGCAAGAAGAGAGTCCAGTGCCTAGGGGAAGGTTTCGTTTTTTGCATAGCGGACGACTATATCGAAACTTTGTAATGCCATGAGCCACGAGGCCACGCGGGCATTGGTGACGATACCATCTCTGATCCGTTGACTGTTGAAGGTCACTGGTTGGTGGTGGGTTTCAACTACTACTCTCTGGCACCCAAGGTAGTTGGAGAAGTGTTTGGCAGCCCACACAGTGGCTAGCAAAGCCTTCTCGCAGTTGTTGTATTTAAGTTCTGGTGCTTGAATTGTTTTGCTTGCGTAAGCTACTACGCGTTTGTCCTGATCGTGTACTTGGTACAGGCCAGCGCTAAGGCAGTAGTTAGAGAAACCCACCTTCAGGTGGAATTCCTTGTTACAGTCAGGGTAGGACAGGCATGGGGCTGTGGAGAGTTTGCTTTTCAGGGCTTGCGTGGCCTGCTCCTGGGGTGCACCACCTGGACTGGTATGGTCCAGAGTCCGGATGCTACATCAAGTGTGGAGAAGTACTTAGCATCTCTAACTTTTGGGAGCTCTTGGTCGAGCTGCGTCATTGGCCATCGAGACAGCGGCACCTGCTGGTTTAGTTTGTGATAGTCGATTGTTAATCGCCATTTGCCATTTGGTTTTAGCACTGCCCACAGTGGTGCTGAGTAAATCCTGTTACACGGGCGGATGAAACCTTTATCTAACAGGTCATCGATAATTTCCTGCACAGGTTCATATGATGCCAAGGGAATTTTGTATTGGCGTACAAAGGTTGGCGGAGCACCCGGGCTTGGTATGGCCACAATCCCCTGAATCCTTGGCAAAGAAATTTCGGTACTTCAGGAGAGCGGTGCGGAGTTTGCTGCGCTCTGAATCACTGTTTAGGGCATGGGCATCACTGAGCACCTGTTCTAGTTGCGTGTTGAATTCTGGATACGGATGTTCCTGCGTCGCGACTGGGGAGTATACTAACTCCACTTGAGACAGTGCTTGAGGTTTCTGTGGAGCTGATGGTGGCTGAGACTCGAGTGACATGACTGTGACCGTCTGTAGGGTCAGCTGTTTGTCATCAGTCAGGTCGATTCTGCAGACAGCATCATGCTTCAATTTTAGTACAGCAAAGATAGCTACGGCTTTCGACGGTTTAGTGTATATAACTGCGTCAGGGTCCTCGAGGAGTAGTGAACTAGGAATTTGCCCGAGCACAGGGAGCTGAAGCTCAAAGTCATGGAACCTAGTACTGATCAACCAGCCTAACATAGTGGATTGAGGGATGGTTCTCTCTTGAGCTGTGCTGTTTTGAACTAACAAATAGGTGGACCTGGCGCGCAGTTCTACCAATGGGGTTGCTTCGACTGTGAGATGCCGGTTGAAACAAAGCATGTATGTGTTCGAGGCGCTGACCGGGGCATATGGTCAGGGGCACGGGCACATTTGCAGTTTTAGCTGCTATTATGACATGACTGTCACTAGTGACCTGGCATGCTTCTGGGATGGTTTGTCCAGATTTTAAGTTTTCCGGGTCAGGGCGGTTACAATTTCCTCGAGCTTCAGTTAATGACCACAGGACATTATTTACGGTATCTACACGCACATCTAACCTGACGAGCACATCACTTCCTATATACGCGGCATGAGGTAAGTTTGGTACGACTAACATGAAGTGGGTGAGCGACTTCCGATTCCAGCTCAGGGTCAAGGCGCAGATGCCATCTGCGGCTAGTACGGCTTTGGGGCCTGGATCGAGAGGGAAGCAGTGCGAGGTATTGACAAAACAGAGTTCAGGGTTAGTTGATTGTAGTGAATCGAACAGTTCTTTACTCACGGAGGATTTGTCAGCCCATAGAGCTAAGACGGTGTCACGGACGTGCGCCCCCTCAAGCTGGATACCGTTAACGACTTGAGGACAATAGTGGTTGCTAGACTCTGGGGACTGAGCTAGTGCGCATAGAAAGGTGTGTCTTTGTTCGAGGGCCGTGTTGAGGGGCCAGGAAGTGGCATAAGCCACATTGACAGGTGGCTCTGGTTCTTCGCTGGCCTCAGCTATAGCTTGTAGGTTGAGGGGTCCATTGTAGGCCCTGATTTTCGCATCGAGGCGATAGCATTGGGCATCCCTGTCATGTGGGAGTGGGAGGTCCGTAAACCTCTGCCCACATTTTTGAGCGTTTGAAATCAATTAGTGTTCCAAACCGGTTAAGCAGGTCCTTGCCAACTAATAGTGGAATGGTTTCGAGTGGGGACACGTGCACTGGGTGAACAAGGCTCATGGGTCCAATTGCCAGCCTTATCAGGGCCATTGACTTGAGGGTGATGCCCGGATTTTCAGGGAGCAGTCTAATAGCTGTAACTCACGATTTGCCTGACGTGCTATGTCCCTCACCTGATTAAATAGCCCAGATGACATCAGGGTGATGTCAGAGGCCGTGTCTAGCAGAGCCTCATGTACAAATTCATTCTCTAATGTGGTAGCGACATAGAACTTGCGAGCAACCCCTTTTTCATGGAGATGCCCTAGGAACCTTTGGAAAGGGGGCTCGCCCTGAATGACTGGGAAGTCAGCACTAGTGGGGCCGTCCTTTGAGTCCAGTTGGACTACCAGAACCGCAGGGGTAGGTGGGTCATCCCCTTCTGGGGTGGACTCACATTCTTCCACAGGCACGACAGATGTATGCGGTGGGGCTGGTATGGGTTCTACTCTACTGCGGTTAACCTGGGATTCCTGCTCGGCTATCCCTACAGGGGTGACTGGGCCTGTGGGAGATGGCTCTGAATCCAATGTTGTAACTGAAAAGGGGTCAGCCTTTTTATTGCGCTTCCTTTTTAGATCCTGAAGTGTTTGTACCATGAGGTCTAGTTCTTCCGTGTCTCTTGGCCTGCTCCGGTTTGCCCTGCGTGTGACTATTCTTGTTAGGGTACTGCTTTTTCGTTACGTCCCCATTACCTGCTCCTTGGCGAGATGAATTAGGTGGGTTCGGTTCACTCCTATTTTGGTAGGACTATTGGTTATCTCTACTATTTTCATGAAACTGGCGGTCGCCCCGGGGGTTAGGTGAGAACTGGTTTCCGCGGTGTCCAGAGGCGGGCCTGTAGTCCCAGCCTGTTTGGTTTCGGTTCCCTCCGGACCAGTGGCGGCGAGCGCGATTGTAATCATGCTGAGGTTGGGGTGCCTCACGATCGTTTTTGAATGCGGGGGTTTTGGAGGGAGTCTGGGCTGAGCCTGGTGGGTCAGGGTTAGGGGCTCCTTCCAGTTCCATGGTCAGAGGTCAAGTGTCAACACTCAGAACACTAGGTGCTTCTACCCGTTTGTTAGTAGTCTGCTGGTACTTTGCGAATCCCCTAATGGCCAAGTCGTGCAATTGTTTGCTATTTAGTGTACGTGGGCATGCTGCAACGCCTAAGAAATGGCTGGTGTTTGGATGGAGGTTCTGGACGAACAACGACTTGAAGTGCAAGTCTTCTTCCATCCCTGGTTCATTTCGGGGGCCGAAGAAAGCCTGTCTAAGTTAGAGAACTCTTCAACCAAAGCCTGACAACATGCTATAATTAGACCAGACAGAGATAGGCTGACGCTCGATAAAGCTACTGACTTCCCGGCTGGAGGTCACCTTGATTAGGTAGGTTTTGTTTTCAGCTGTGGCAGTAGGGAAGTTCCGTAGGTAGTAGTCTATATCCTTTAGGTAGATATGGACATCATTGGATCCGTCTGGTTTGGGTTTGAAGCGAGCTATGTTGCACGCGATCTTATCTAGGTCTCGATCAGAGGGGTCTTGGGCCGTAAAACGGTTCCAATGTGCACAAGATGACTGCGGGGCTGTGGTTCCAGGGGTTGTGTTCCAGGGGTGGTCACCCCCCCCCGAAGACAGGGGAAGAGGCAAGTTCTACACCCTCGGGAGGCTGGAAGGATGGCCCATTGGGCCCTGTTCTCGGTACTGCTGGTGGGTCGGCCTCTAAATCAAGAGAATACTGTAAGCTTCTCTTAAGGTCTGAGAGCTTTCCCTCGTAGCCTGCTGAGGGGGGAATGGCCTGTTCCTCACGTCGCCTCAATTCCGCTATCTCGCTTCCGGATTTAAACACGGACTGTTTAGACATAATTAACTTTTGACAAGTGTTAGCTCTTCCTCAGTGTCAGTCTGACGTGCTCGGAGTTGTCCTATTCTACTTTGAGTTCGTCCAAGGAGTTCTGTAGCTTCGGTCGCATCACATTCTAACCTCACCAACTTAGTTTTGGAGGCATCCAATTCGCGCTCGCGCCATGAGAGTTGTTGGGTTAGGCTACCGACCTCAATTGTTAAGGCAGCTTTCTCGTCTTTGAGCTGCTGGCAGGTTTGAGAGGCACTTCATCTAACTCATGTTGGTTGGTTTTAAGTTTGGCTATGGCCAGGAGAGCCATTTGGCCTAAGACCTCGGTTAGGGTCTATATCTAAGGCATTTAGCTGACAATCTTATCCAGAGCGACTTACAAGGTTAATCATATTACAGGTAGGCCAATGTAGTGTTAGGAGTCTTGCCCAAGGACTCTTATTGGTATAGCACAGCATAGTCACCCAGAATGGGAATCGAACCCCAGTCTCCCACAGGGGCAGTAGTTTTCTGGTGAGTAGTGGTGTTATCCGTTGTGCCACACCAACCACCCTCCTGTCACCTTTTAAGTAGCTATCCAACCAACCAGACATTTGGGAGTCTAGATGGGATGGGCTGGCCTCTTGGACAGCGGCTGCAGCTCCTGGTAGCAAGGTGGCAGTCATATCTGCCAAAGTGGTTTC
Organism: Prochilodus magdalenae; assembly: GCA_024036415.1. Taxonomy (NCBI): domain Eukaryota; kingdom Metazoa; phylum Chordata; class Actinopteri; order Characiformes; family Prochilodontidae; genus Prochilodus; species Prochilodus magdalenae. Next base: position 28,934 of record JAMWET010005833.1, read on the forward strand.
TAAATCTGCCAGGAGAGTTTCTTTACTGGAGATTGTCAGAAGGGATCCTTCCGCCATGTTTAGCTAAGGTTTAGTTGGCAGAGGAGTTAAATGGGGAATTGAAGTAACTGGGTCGGATCGTAAGGATCTCAGTGTCGTTACTTTTATCCGTTTCAATAACCGTGCGTCCAAGGGGGTCTTTTAGTGGTCTGCAGGGTAGTTTGCAACCTGCTTGGGGCCTGGCGGACACTGGCGCAGTCAGGGAATGTGCGTAGACACTCGACCTTATGTTAGGTTAATAACGGTTGGTACGACGGGGTTTGTCCACGTGTTTAATAGCTCACGTGTGTTTTAGATGTCCGATGGTGGAACTGAAGGGTTGTTACCTTAGTGTCGATAGGGCGTTGATATTATGTTGGTTGGCGTGGTATGCCAAGGTATAGGGCCAGGGGTAAGGGACTATTACCTGATAATGCACACCTATATTACGCACCTATAACATATGCAGCAAGTTGAGCCCGTCCGGCGCGAATTTATCAGTTGCGGAATTTCTGACAAAAAAAAAAAAGCACTGCTTCCATACTTGGCACAACAAATACATAGCTTGGGACACATGGGGGTAAACAGCATGGTTCACAGATTTACATCGGTATGGTGGAACCCCAAATTTCGGGCACATGCATCTGACATAGTGCAACGATGTGTGTTGTGTCAGTCCAATGACACATCAATGGGTGTTTCATCACCTGCAGCGCACACCATGGCACCCCCAGGTCCATTCAAACATTTGCAAGTTGACTACATTACGCTGCCACCTTGTCAAGGTAAACGAGATGTGTTAATTGTTTGTGACAAATTTCCCCGTTGGTTGGAAGCATATCCAACAAAAAAGGGAACTGCATCGCATACAGCCAAAGTGCTTGTCCAAGATTACATCCCACGTTGGGGATTGCCGGACAGCATAAACTCTGATCAAGGCACACACTTCACTGGAAAGGTTGTCCAGGAAGTGATAGAACAGGTAGAATGCCAAAATCAAACCATAAAACAGCGACTGTCCAAATTACATCAAAGTGTGGTCCCTTGGATGAATGCTTTACCTGCCGTGTTGTGCAGCATTAGAGCAACACCTACACGCAAACTGGGACTAAGTCCATATGAGATCATCACAGGTCGACCCATGTCTTTACCGGGAACTATTGACCTCAGACAGGCAGATGTACATATTACGTCTGATGCCCTGTTGAAATATTGTGAAGAACTCACAGATTCAGTGAGTTCTGCGTGGCAACGCGTCAAAGACGCATGGACTGAACCACCAAAAGGGTGGCATTAGATTGTGCCAGGACAGTGGGTTATGATTAAGAATCACACTGCTATTCCGTTAGAAGCTAAATGGAAAGGGCCATTCCAAGTACTTTTGGTCACAGATGCAGCAGTATTATGCCCAGGATGGAAAACATAGACCCATGCTTCTCACTGCAAAGTGGTACTGCCACCATAAATAGGGATAGATGGGTTAACTAAAAGGAGAGCCCTGAAGGAAGAACTGCTGGTTTTTAGGCTGGCAGGGGCCGACCTTTAAGGGTGAAGATTCCCTATTCCCCAAATGCAGTTAGTGCTCCTCCCTCCTTTTACTTACTTAGCAACCCAGGATAGGAAAGGTCAGGGTGGTACCAATTTGAAGCGTTGAGTCATAATTATTTCTATTAATCTGCTAGCTATATAAAGACTACAAGATACTGCTTATGTATGTCTGTGTCTTACAGTGAACTCCAGAACGGTGTCTTACCAGATGCTGGATGAACTACAAGTTGCTGATCCCGAGATTCTATTCAACCTGCATCAACTGAGGATCTAAGGAAGGCTATCTGCACCCGAAGACTTCAACTTTGATAAAGCCATCTGGTCATCACCCAGATAATGCAGCCGGAAAAAGCAACTGCTACCGCAAACATGCCGAAAAGAAATCTTGAAATGTTTCATGTGTCAGTTATTGGATTTCTTCTGTGTACACCCATGTCTAGGCACAGCTATTCTCAAACGTGACAGTGATAATTCATTTGAGACTCTATTCAATTTAACCAGACAGACATTGTTTCCAGGAAAGAATGTCTGTATTCCCCATCCAGTCATAGCCTGGACTGCTCATGCAATCTCTGACTGTGATACTTGTCGTCTGTTACAAACAGTAGTACCTTCTTCTGAGATTAGCACCTGCCATAACATGTCTCGGTCAGAACCGTCTCAGTGTTGTACACCTGGTAAAGCAACATGTGAACAAACATATGCACCAGGTCATAAGATCGACGATATAATCACTCCATATAAATATTCTAGGTGTGTGGAAAACTATGACCAAATGTCACCATATCTTGGAGAAATTCCTAAGCCTTTGTGTGCGTATGTGATACGACTTAGCCAAATAGATAATATTCATACCTCTAAACATCAATCCAGTTTTACAGCAAATACATTAAGAGATTGTATTTATGACACTAAGTCATGGATTAATTGGTTGTCTATTATTAATAGTTTGTCATATTCCCGCACCTACAGGAACATATTGGCTATGTGGAAGCTCCGCATTTAGTGAACTACCTGCTGGTTTCAACGGTCGGTGTTCATTTATTTATTTATTTATTTATTTATTTATTACCAGCAATGAGACCACAACCAACCACACAAAATAAAACCAAAGAAAGTTAGCAAAGAGGAGCATGTAGTAATAATAATAATAATAATAATAATAATAATTCACAGTTCTGTGGATACGCCAGTCTCATTAGAAGTACCTAATGGATGTGGTCCTGGTAACTGTAATGAACAAATATGTACGTGGTACAAAAACCATGACATGTTTATCAATAATACATATCCAGGTACTGCAAATGCCAAATTACACTCAAATGGAAATAATTCCTCCTAAAAAGTGTAATCAACATCTAGTTCACAAGTTCCAAAAACATAACAAAAACTTAACTCCTGAATTATCAGCGGTCGCCCCATTACTGGATATTGAAGGTACCTACATTTGAGATAATACAGTGCAATGTCACACTAAATATCAGGTTAATACACATACTGGATTAAGATATACAAATGATGACTCATTAGCTGCTGATCCTAACCCGGGCATTGAACATTTTACATGCATTCAAACATTCTGGGCTATATTCTTAGGCGCACTCATCCCAAATTATGGTGTTACGCTTGCCTTGGATCAACTTCGAACACTAGCCCACAACATTGAAAAACTTGCTAACGACACCGCTCAATCACTGGGTGTCATTGCTACGACATCACAATCACAGACTGATGATACTGCAAAACAGAGTAGCATTAGACTGTCTTAGCACAACAAGGAGGAACATGTTCCGTAATCGGTCCTGAATGTTGCTCCGATGTTATCGATCCAGCTAATGACCTAAACCAGTATGCTAAAGAACTAGAGGATTTGCGTGACCGCATAAGTCACATGGATCAAGCAGATGTGAATTGGCTATATTCATGGTTTGGTTCATGGTGGGCTTACTGTCCTGTTGATTTTTCTCTCAATTTGTATCAGCATTTTTCTGATCTATGTTATGATTCGGTGTTTCTGTGCCAACAAGCAAAACGAACATATACAGATAGCACACGTCGACGTAGAGCAGATAGTGTTAACCAATCCTAGAACATCCAATTACATTTGATGGTCCGAGTTCCATACACTGAAACTCTACAGAAGGAAAGGGGTAAAATGTATTACTTTGTTTATTAGTGATTATTAGTAGATTGAATACCCTGTTTAGGGCTTTCAAAAGGGGGGAAATTCTTGGATAATCAGTGCATTTTGTATTAGTGTGTATACATTTACCATGTGGTTAACAACTGCATTACCAGAATAGAACTGCATGCATTTATGACAGGACGGAGTCCCTGCAATATTGTTGTTCTCGGGGTTTTGCAGGTCATAGGTCAAACACTACTTGGAGACCATTTGTTGGTCCTAGATAAGATCACACCCTCTTATTTGTTTCCTTCACACCAAGCCTGATGCCCATGGGTGAGCCACAGTTTCCTCTTTGGACAAAACATGGGTTTTTTGTGGGTGTGGCCATCTTTGCGACATGCTGACGGAGGCATATTTCTGTGATCAATAAATGTTGATTGCGTTGATGGGTAACCCAGCCCTAGTATGTTTCAGGAAGATGTAGTTGATCCGTTAAGACATGTCTCGAGTCCAAACTGTAATTTGATTTACAATTGGACTTGTCAAATTAATTGCTAACGAACTCTAGAACTGATAAGTCCTCTAAATAACCCAGAAGTGTCCCGCAAAATACACATCACCAAAACTTCTCTAAAGCGCTCAAACCACATACAGGTCTCAGTTAAGGTCTGATCATTTTAAAGATTGTCATACTTTGTTCTAAAATCACACCAAGTCATCAAAAAACCTTATTAAAGACCTGTTTAGCATGGTGTGATTTTTTGTACATTGAGAAAAGTTGTGTTTTGGTTTAACTAATTGCTTTGTTGGAAGACAACAGGGCTATTTGTGACCTAATCTTAGTACAGAGTTGATAAAGCAAGAAAATGAGCAAGTATTCAGTTATGAAAAATTACATTCCAACAACCTCTTAGGAAACTGTTATGACCAGTGGCTTCTTACCAGCATTACCTGATTAAATTAGCAGGCTGATGTTATAAATTACAGTACATTATACTGGTAATTCACATAGAACTAGTAGAAGATGTGATTTTAATTATTTTAAAAAATCTAAGAATTTGTGGTCTTAATGAATTAGCTTAGTAATTTATTTGCCATTTAAATGTCAAAAGGAACCGCCACTGGTCATAATGCGTGATTAATTTGCTTCTGCTTATTAACTCATTGCTTTCTGTAAAATAATTCATCACTTTTGGTTAATGTACTCCAAGAAACATGTTCGTTTTTTGGTGTTTTCATAAAATGCATGTTGCCTATCAGTAAATATGTTCTGTTTGAATATTTATTTATATGCTTCAATTCAAGTTAATTTGCTTTTTTTTCCTAATGTCTAATTTGATTAACATATGCTTGTGTTACAGTCAAGTAAAATAACATTGTGAGGGATGAAACTGAAACAGTCTCCTTCTCATTCTTTGAGGAAGCATCTGAACTTCCAATCTCCGATCCAGGACTTTCCTCCGGATTTTCACTTAACTGGACAAAACATGGCAGAATACAAAAAAGCAAAAAGCCAAATGTTTGCATAATTAGTTAATGTTTATTTTTCTGTTGTAGCAATGATTACCCAAGAATCGAAAACAATATCAGAGGTCTTAACAACTCAACCCTAATGAAGTGGTCCGACTGAATATAATCAGAAGAAATGTCTCAAGTTGACACCTACATTCTTTAATACTGTATCCAATTAACATGTGGTCCTGTTATGTTTAGACACAACACTTCTGTGGTTCTGTGATGCTCTTCAAAGCTTGGGTGTCTTATGGAACACTTCAGAAATACCCAGGAAGATGTTAGGAGGTATTACTGAATTCAGCCATTCCACTGACAGTTGCAGCTGCTGAGATCCTCTTCGCATGCAAGATAGCTGAGAGAGGTTAAGAACAGGTGTAATGTCACACCTTGGGTTTTTTGTCATGACTACCTCCAAGATGCAGAGGGGGAGAGCTTCTGTAAATATTGTGAATCCTTGTAAGCAACAACTGTATTTTCTGTGATTTAAAACGTTTATGTTCTAGAGGCTGTGACCTTGGAAGAAATCCTCACTTTCACAACTGGATGTGACTCCATTTCTCATCTGGGCTTTTCCCTTTACACTCGCCACAGTTTAAGGAACACTCTGCATATCCAACAGCCAATACTTGCGACAACATCCTCAGGGTACCCACTAAGGGTATGTAATTTTAAGTTTGCTATGGAGTCTAGCATTTGCAGTGTGGCAGGGTTCGGAAAAGCATAAGGTGTGTGACCTGCAACACAGGCCCAGATTTTCTGTTATGTATTCTGTGGTGTATTTTTAGGTTTTTCCTCAAATTAAAAACATTGAGAAAACGAAATTGTTTTGTGATGTTCAGAGCAAACTTAGAATTATAAAAACAAGCAAAAAAGTAGATGTGAGTTTGTACTAGAAAAATTCTAAAGTAAATGCGTCAAATGCACCTGAATGATCGGTTGAGCTGATCAGCCAACACGCATCCTGTACAGAAAGGGGCAGCGCTGGCTCTACTTTCTGAGGAGGCTGGGGTCCATTAGGGTAGGAAGCTCCTGCGGATATTCTATCAGACTGTGGCGTCCAGCTGTCTCTTATGCTGTGGTGTGCTGTGGTGGAAGAATTAAGAAGAGAGACGAGATGCAACTGGACAAGCTGGGTCAGGTGAGCAGAGTCGGTTGTTGGTGCGGAACTAGACTCTGAGGTGAAGGTGTCAGAGAGAAGGACACCGCACAAACTGCTGACATTATTATTGCACTGTTTTTTTTTGTTTTTTTTATCTCTATGTTCTGTATGTATATTCTTACGTGTGTATTTTCTACTTGTTAACCCACAAGTGATTTTTGTAGACAGACTATAGAATATTTTTCCTCATTCTAAAGTGAGATTTTTTTTTTTTATAGCAGACTGTATTGTTTAGAGTACTTTTAAGAGTACTTATGTTGCATTCTGTACAACCCTTTAGATTGTTTTACTGTGCATTGTTGTATTGATTACCTGAACTGACTGTAACGTCTGAGGTGCCCTTACGCAAGTTACCCAACCCCCCCCAACTGCTCCCCGGGTGCCATGGATAGAGATGCCAATGGCTCCAGGCAAGTGTGTGTGTGTGTGTGTGTGTGTGTGTGTGTTTGTTTCATTTCACGGATGGGTTAAATAAGGAATACAATTTCCTTTGTGTGTAAAAGCACAAATGGCTCAAAAAAAAAAAAAAAAAAAAAAAAAAAACCCACACACACACACACACACACACACACACACCTTTAGTTTTTGTAAACAGCAGACTACACAGGCAGCGCAGTATAATCAAAAACTGGGGCGAACAAACCAGAGAGGAGGACGAGGAAGCAAGGAAGTACTGTCCAGTTAAGAAGCCAAACACACAGTCCAAACAGACAAACAAATCCAAAAGGAGCAAGCAGAGAGAAGGAAAACTGAAATAACCAACCAGAAGGTCAAATGCATGAGTAAAAGACAGGCGAGCAGAACACTGCCATTAAGACTCCGGAGAGAACGAACGTAAGGGTAGCGCGTGATTGGCCGCTTGAGCCACATGACTGTGACGTCATGGAGCAGGGTATTCTGGGGATTGGAGTCCTGGAAGAACCAGGACGCGTGGCTATTTGAAGTTTGATTTCTAGTTTATTAGCACAGCCACATTGTGCATTTCTACTTTGAGGTTAATAGGTTCTGTAGTTTACATTTGAATGTAATTTTGAGGAATTGTTTGGTAATATGTCCTGTTTTTAGGGTCACAACACTTTAGTTTTATATGGAATAAGCTGTCAAATTAGCTGGTAGCTAGTTTTGTTTAATACTGTGGGAGAATGCAGCTTAAAAATTGCTACACGTAATTAGAGTACTGTTGAATGTGTTATTGGCAGGTTAAAATTAAATTTGACATGTAACCTGTAGACGACAAGTTTGCAATGTTGCATGTTGTCGCGTATGAGGTCCAGGAATCCTAGCTAGTTTTAAAAGCTTGTATTATTCACAAACAAATCTGTATGGAAACCAAACTAGTAGTTCTGTTGATGTAATTACACCTATAAGCACCAACCAATCAAACACCAAGGATTTCAATAGACTATATCCTGGGAGTGTCTTGAGAATAACGGGGTATATAGATGGCGTTGCGGTACAGGCATTTCACCCACTGAATCATCTCAAGCGGGAGCAACATGGCCGTCGTTTTTGGTAAGTGTGTGTTTTACAGTTGTAGACGGTTTACAGTTTTTTTACGACTGCTAACAACCTTTTGTCCAATCTGTAGTCACATTTCCAAAACTCTAAACACAGTAAACGCAACATCAGCCCTAGTGGGCTATACCATTAATACAATTCATGTTGTTTTTGCATAAAATGCAATCATTTAACACGTTTCTACAATGCTTACATTTTCTGTACACACAAGGTTACCCAATAACAAACCTCTGGATCTTTCTTGTCTTATTTACAAATGCTTACACACAGCATGTCAAAAATAAAAACCTAAGGTTCAAAAAAAAAAAAAAAACCAGATGAAAAGCTATCACTGTAATACACATCTCTGCACACACAGATCACTGAAATAACATGCAGTAATAGACCAACCACAGCTGATTCCAATCCCAGTTGGAGACACAGCCAGGTGCTGTCAGTGCCATGGACACATAAAAACAGGGGGTTGTTTAGTTTGGTCAATGTGGGCACAGGAGCAGAGAGAGTGACAGGGGAAAGAAAAATCATGTCTGGACAAGGAAGAGGAATAGTTAGGCCAGGGAGAGGAGTTAGAATGCGTGGTGGTGTTCAACGAAGGGTAAGAACTACTGTCACTGCTGAAATTAGAGCCACCATAATAGACCATGGTTTATCACAGAGAGGCTGGTGAAAGAGTGCAGCCTAACCTCAGACGGTCAACTGTGGCTTCCATTATCCGGACTTTTAAACAAACTAACAGGTAAACAATACATTTTACAAGTATATTCCTACTGATGCTATATCTTACAGTAACTGCAGGCCACCGGTCCCACCGCTAATACACATGTTGTATTTTTGTTTATTTACTGTAAAGGATGCAGCGTCTGCCTCCCTCTGGGGGAAGGGCAAAACTCCTGAGTGAAGACCAGGAGCATGCAATTGTAGACATGGTCATTGCTGACAATGGAATAAAACTTCAGACCAAAATAATAGAAAATAACCAGCTACTTCACAATGTGGAAAGCATTAGCCTGACAACCATTGCCCGGACTCTGACTAAATCTCTCTGCACTTCTTGGCTTTGACAGAGACTTGGATCACCCATGAGAACTCGTCAACTCCAGCTGCTCTATCCTCTGCCTTTAACTTCTCCCATTCACCGAGACAGACTGGCAGAGGTGGGGGCACAGGTTTGCTGTTGTCTAGAAAGTGGAACTTTACTCCACTTTCATTTCCTCACCTTTCAGTTTCTTCCTTTGAATATCATGCTGTTACAGTGTCCTCCCCCACTAACCTTCATATTATTGTCATTTATCCACCTCCTTGTCCTCTAGGGAACTTCATCGATGAGCTAGACACTCTTCTGAGTCTCTTCCCTGTTGATGGGTCCCCGCTTCTCCTACTCGGCGACTTCAACCTCCCATCAGACAAGTTGCAGTCATCATGCCTGCAACCGCTACAATCATCCTTCGACCTCACCCTCAACCCATCCCCTCCGACGCACCGAGGTGGCAACACTCTGGACCTGGTCTTCAGTAGACCTAGCCCTGCGCTGGATGTCACAGTAACCCCTCTTCACTGCTCAGATCATTACTTTCTATCCTTCTCTCTCTCCTGTCCAGCTCTTCCTGTCCATATCACCCCTTCACATTCCTCCTTCACTCGGCGTAACCTGCGCTCCGTCTCTCTCTCTTCTCTTGCTTCAACCATCCTCACTACCCTCCCCCACCCTGACTCCTTCTCCACTCTCTCCCTGAACACTGCTACAGATACTTTAGTTTCTTCTCTCTCATCTGCATTTAACCATCTGTGTCCTCTCTCCCCCAGGTCAACAAGATCTTCTCCACCTGCCCCCTGGTTGTCTGACGTCCTGCGCAACAACCGGAGAGAGCTGAGGAGAGCTGAAAGGAAGTGGAGGAGATCCCAGCTGACCTACACACCTACCAAGCCGTCCTCTCCAGGTTCTCAGCGGAAGTGACTACTGCGAAGTCATCTTTCTACAAGAGGAAACTGGAGGATTCGGCGTCTGACCCTCGCAAACTCTTCAGCATCTTCTCTTCTCTCCTCAACCTCCCTCTCCCCCTCCTCCCTCTTCCCTCACCCCGGAGGACTTTGTTACTTTCTTTGAAGAGAAAGTGAATAAAATCTGCCAGTCGTTTTCCCCTGCCCCCGCTCCTCCTTCCATCAGTCCTCATCCTCTTGCCACAAACTCCTTAACCACCATCCCTGAGGACACATGGAAGACAAGAGTCCAGACTCTTCTCTGTCCTGGCTCCCAGATGGTGGAATGAACTCCCACTGGGCGTCAGAACAGCGGAGTCTCTCGTGGTCTTCAAACGCAGACTGAAGACCCATCTCTTCGTAAAGCACTTAAGTGAGTGAACTCTAGCAGACGTGTAAATTGTGTGTGTGTGTGTGTGTGTGTGTGTGTGTGTGTCAATTTTATAACCTTTTTGTATTGCACTTATAATGATCTTTGTCAATGTATGCTGTGTTGCACTTATAATGACCTTTCTCTAGGTACCAGCACTGGCCCCCTGTTCGGGCAGTGTCTGAGCTCATGGTGAGTTTTAGGCTCTAAATTTCCTACTAACTGGAATATTATCCAACAGATCACTAAGCACGGTTGTAAGTCGCTCTGGATAAGAGCGTCTGCTAAATACCTTAAATGTAAATACAGAGTTCGCATGAAGCAGTTGTACACAGTTCCTTTTGAAAGGAACAGTGAGAGGGTTAAGGAACTCCGGCACCAATATATCCAGGTATGGTGTCTATCCTATATACCTGTTATGTCTTGTAGTATAGTTTTACACTGTGCCATGCTGCATGTAAACATGAGTTACAGTATGTACAGTAGGACAAACTGAAAGTGTGTTAAACTACTGTGATTGATTTCTTTTAGAGAGTCATGGAGTTGGAAGCCGATCGGACCCCACATGAACCCATTTACGTGGATGAGGCAGGATTTAACCTGGCAAAAACCCGTCGGCGGGGTAGAAACATCATTGGGAAAAGAGCCACCATTAATGTACCGGGTCAGAGAGGAGCAAATATCACCATGTGTGCTGCAATCTCAAGTGCTGGTTTGGTTCTCCACAAATGCCAGATTGGTCCTTATAACAGTGACCACCTTTCGTTTTTTGGATGAACTCTGCCAACAACTGGTGCCAGAAGCAGAAAGGGAACAGGTGGGAGGAAACATGAGGACATTTGTGATTACATGGGACAACGTAGCATTCCACCATTCTCATCACAAACTGGTTTGCAGACCATCCAAGAATGATGTCCCTTTTCCTCCCGCCCTACTCGCCTTTCCTCAACCCCATTGAGGAATTTTTTTTCAGCCTGGAGGTGGAAGGTGTACGATCATCGGCCACATGACCAAATGTCAATGGACTAGATGCAATGGATGCCGGCTGCAGAGACATTTCAGCAGAAGACTGCCAGGGGTGGATAAGGCATGCCAAGCGTTTCTATCCCAGGTGCATGGCAAGGGACAATATCAGATGTGATATGGACGAAAACATGTGGCCAAATGCTGAAGACCGTTCAGATTAACAAGACCGTTCAGTTTTGTGTTCTGTTTTTTCTCCCTTGTGCGGCTTTTTTTGTATATGTATTTTTACACATATGGGACCATGGCTAATTATGTTTATAATTACGGTAATTCTTTTTTGAGTTAGGCTACAATTTCATGTCCCTAATAAAATATAACCTTTACTGCAAGACTGTCACAGACTCCTTTTTTGTCAATCTACATTCCATACAGTACGTTACAGTAATATCACTCACTGTGTAGACAGCATGTTGCCAAAAATGCACACATTTAAGTAAGAGTCCAAATGTAGTGGATTACAGTAAAAATGAACTGACTTAAGAAAACAGGTGTTATAATGTCCGTTTGCTGGGAGAGAGTAAAATATTACATGTAATAGTTTCTGTAATGCCATCAACTGTTAGTTTTTTGACAGTAGTTGTGCAGTGATTGACTATGTTCCTCTTGAATAGAGAATCTGTGTTAGTGTTTTGAAAAAAATATCTTAAGTATCGGTAAACGCTTGTTAGCAGTTGTTAAAAAAAAAAAAAAAAAAAACTAAATAGCATTTCAATTGTCTTGTTTAACAGGTTTTTCCTCAGTCTAGGTGCATCTGAGCTTGAAACTATTCTTGCTATTAGGAGCATTGAAGGATTGTCACAACTTGGTAAATTCTTTCATATTTTATTATTGGTATTTATTTAAATTATGTAGTTGTTGATGTTAATCAAAGTAATCCCTCAACCCGTGTTGTTACAGGAGTTGCAAATACGGATTACGAAAGTCCACTTGGTGAGTAAACAGACGCTTTGTAGTTTTGTTGTTTGTGTCGGGGGATGTGCTGTGTGACACTAATTCGTATGTTTTACTGTAGTAGGACTGACCCGTCTAGTTGAAACAACGGGTCTCTTAACACCTCCAGGGTTTGACCTGTGATACACAAAGTGTTAGTCTATAACGAAGCATCTGCACCGTCTGACTTCCGGCGCCGACGCGAGTGGCTGCCTGTTCCAGTAGCTCCGTCCGTATTGTGTGTTTCTCTAGAGTTTTCTACCTTTATTTATTTCTCTTTTTGCTTCTACACACGTCGGGTGTGTATCTTATCTATATCCTAAGGATATTTTTATCGTTAATATGCGGGACAGCGCGGAATATAGTGTTTATTCCCGCGAACAACTGCTGGCCCTCCGACCCATGGGGCGAAGGATCATTGTCCAAACAATACCGGCGGAACTTAAGCGGAAGTATCGAGGCTGCAGGGCTGGAGCTAAGCTAAAGGCTAGAAAGACGGAGAAGCGGTGGAGATACAAACCCTCGGTTCCGTCGGTGGTTATGGGGAATGTCAACTCGCTGACCAACAAAACCGATGAGCTGGCATGTCTGGTGAAGAATCAGAGGCTCTACAGGGAGTGCAGTCTGTTTTGTTTCACCGAGACTTGGCTCACCACCGACACTCCGGATGCTAACGTGGAGCTACCTGGATTCTCTACAGTGAGGGCGGACAGGGACCCGACGCTAAGCGGGAAGCGCAAAGGTGGGGGGCTCGCACTTTTTATTAACACCAGATGGTGCAACCCGGGACATGTAAACGTGAAGGAGGTGATCTGCTGTCGGGACATTAAACTGTTAGCGGTGAGCCTCCGTCCATATTACATGCCGCGGGAGCTCTCACACGCCATTGTTGTCTGTGTTTACATTCCGCCTCGGGCGGAAGTGCAGGCGGCGTGTGACGTCATTCACTCCACCGTCGCAGCGCTACAGACACAACACCCTGATGCCTTCTATGTGATTTCTGGTGACTTTAATCACGTTACATTGGACTCTACCCTGCCTGCCTGCCTTTTTCCAGTTTGTGGACTGTCCCACCAGGAAAAACAGGACCATCGACCTGCTGTATGCTAACGTGAGGGATGCATACAGGGCTACCCCACTACCACCGCTGGGGAAATCAGACCACAACCTGGTTTTCCTACAGCCTCAGTACAAACCACTGGTACTGAGGCAGCCCACTACCACACGCTCATTCAGAGTTTGGTCTCCTGAAGCAGAAGAAGCCCTCAAGGACTGCTATGATACCACTGATTGGAGCGTGCTGCTGCACCCACACGGAGAGGACATTGAGGAGGTGACGCACTGTGTTACGGACTACCTGAATTTTTGTATGGATGTTGCTGTTCCCACAAAGACTGTACGCTGCTTCCCAAACAACAAGCCCTGGATTACCAGTGACGTCAAGGACATCCTCAACCAAAAGAAGAGGGCGTTCAAAGATGGAAACTGGACAGAGCTGAAGCGTGTACAGGGGGAACTCAAGGTTCGACTTAAAGAGGCCAAGGAGTCCTACAGGAAAAAGGTGGAAAGGAAGCTGCAAGACAACAACATGAAGGAGGTCTGGGGAGCAATGAAAACCATCACTGGCTGCAAGAACAACAGGGGCAGCTCAGTAGATGGGGGTGTGGACAGAGCAAACCAGTTTAACAACTTCTACAACAGGTTTGACTGTCCTGCTCCTGCTGCCCCCTCCTCCAACCCGTCTGCAGCATTCACCACCCTGTCTTCACCACCATCACTCTCACCTCCACCATCACCTCCACCATCTCAGTCATCACCACCACCACCACCACCACCAACACCACCATCAGCAGGAAGACAAAGCAACTCCCACAGTTCCCACAGTCCCCCAACCTTCACGGCAGACCAAGTCAGGAGACAGCTGAGGAGACTACACCCCAGGAAGGCGGCCGGCCCAGACAGAGTGTGCCCCAGAATGCTTAAGGCATGTGCTGCCCAACTGGGGGAGCCCCTCCAGCATGTCTTTAACCTGAGTCTATGTCTCGGGAGGGTTCCTGCCACATGGAAGACAACCTGCCTCATTCCAGTCCCCAAGAAGGCACACCCGAAGGAGCTGAATGACTACAGGCCGGTTGCTTTGACGTCTCATGTGATGAAGACCATGGAGCGACTGCTGCTGAACCACCTCAGACCTCAGGTCCACCATGCTGAGGACCCACTGCAGTTCGCGTACCGGGAGAAGGTGGGAGTGGAAGATGCCATCCTCTATCTGCTACACAGAGCTCACTCTCATCTGGACAAGGGGGGTTGTGCTGTGAGGGTCATGTTCTTTGACTTCTCCAGTGCCTTCAACACCATTCAGCCCCTACTACTGAGAGACAAGCTGATGAAGATGGAGGTGGACATGCACCTGGTCACCTGGATCACTGACTACCTCACTGGGAGACCACAACATGTCAGGATCAGGGACTGCACCTCTGATACGGTGATCAGCAGCACAGGAGCACCACAGGGGACTGTTCTCTCTCCAGTCCTGTTCACCCTGTACACATCGGACTTCAAATACAACTCGGAGTTATGCCACATGCAGAAGTTCTCTGATGACACTGCAATCGTGGGGTGTGTGCGTAATGGCCAGGAGAGGGAGTACAGAAGCCTGGTTGAGGACTTTGTGGAGTGGTGCACTACCAACCATCTGAAGCTGAACATCACCAAAACCAAGGAGATGTGTATAGACTTCAGGAGGTCCAGGCCCTCTCAGCAGCCAATCTCCATCAAGGGGGTTGATGTGGAGGTGGTCAGGTCCTACAGATACCTTGGTGTGCACCTGGACGAGAGGCTGGACTGGTCAGTAAACACTGACATGGTCTACAAGAAAGCACAGAGCAGACTGTACTTCCTCAGGAGGCTGGGGTCCTTCAGGATCTGCCAGAAACTCCTGCTGATGTTCTACCAGTCTGTGGTAGCCAGCATCCTCTTCTATGCTGTGGTGTGTTGGGGAGGCAGTATCAGCAAGAGGGATGCTGGACGACTCGACAGGCTGGTGAGGAAAGCTGGTTCTGTGCTGGGACTGGAGCTGGAGTCCTTAACACCACTGGCAGAGAGGAGAGCCCTCAGCAAGCTGCTGCACATCATGGACAATGTTCACCATCCTCTGCACAGCACGATCATCAGGCAGAGGAGCTCATTCAGTGGTAGGCTGCTGTCCCAGTCCTGCTCCACAGACAGACTCAGGAAGTCTTTTGTCCCTCAGGCCATAAGACTGTTCAACTCCTCCCAGTACAGCAAATGAAAAACTCTGGACACTCTTTCCTTCCGGTCACTCCAATAGACACACCCCCATCTCTGCACACACTCCCTCCTCTGGACACACCCCCATCTCTGCACACACTCCCTCCTAAATGCCCTATTTCTATTGTATTATTCTACTCCATTCTGTACTGTTTACACATTTTGCACTGATAAATTATTCATATTACTGCGTATTTGCACTGTCTGTATGGCTGACAACAGCCATCTTCTTAATTTGCTTAGCAAATTGTTTACCACTACCTCCATTTATACTTTATACCTTACCCAGACACTAAGGACTCTATTTTTATACTTTCATACTTTATATTGTATCTCTGTCTCTATTTGTACAATCTATCTTGCTTCTGTTGTTACTTCTGTATAGTTTGTATATCTGCTACTGGATGCCTTGAATTTCCCTCTGGGATCAATAAAGTATCTATCTATCTATCTATCTATCTATCTATCTATCTATCTATCTCTGCATTCAACCCATGCTTAACAAGCAGCCCTGGGTGTGCATACTATTGTGAAAACGACGCCTTTGGAGAAGTAGGCCCTGTTTTACACGGGAAGCGACCGAGGACGTGCTCGAGTGCATATGATAAACCAGTTTCACACGAAGGACTCCATACATTTGGGGATAACTGTGAATCATCAGGCATGTGTCTATTTGCTATATAGTACTGATGCAGCGATAGTTGTGTGCATGTGAGTGTGTGTAATGTTTTTCTTGACTCTTTACAGATTTACACACCAACGACCATGCTGTGAATGCCATACAGGGGGACACTGACCTGGACACTGCTGGATGGACCAATGAGTTGTTGCATACGTGGAATGAAAACAGTTTTACAGTAAAGGTGCCTGAAACAGCGGATACCGGAGCTGGACTGGATGTTGGACTGAGTACATTACTGGAAGATCTGAGAGACATTGATGGGGAAAATTTGAGAGCAAATCAGGAACATGAAGTGGTCCTTACATTCTTAGACAAGAGATTGTTAAAAACACCATTGAGAAATGTAGACAAGCGGCTCTTGAACGTAGGTCTAAAAACACTATAAAGAAATTAACAGAGCATGTCCATACACTAACCGAACAAATTCAAAAACTAGCGCAACAGAATCCGAACCCTAACCCTAACCCCAGTATCAGAAATGGATGCGAGTGCTAGACACCAAGTGTAAAGAACAGGAACGGCAGTTGAATTCTTTCACAAGTGTGATATATAGCCTCAACAAAGTGTTAGAGTTAAAACTTTTCAGAATTGGATGTTGTGGGTTCAACAACGTAGGTGTTGTTAGGTTTGATATTTTATTTACTAACTCATTCAATAAACCATCTCATTAATACAAACCAAAATTACATACATACATACATAATAAAAACAAACAACAAAATGGGGTCTAAAAGGAGTCAGACAACAATCCATGTGTTAGTGAAAAATGCTGATGCGTGGCATTGGATGTCTTTACACGAACGATTGCTGTATATGTCTACTATAGCAACAAGTGATGCTTTACAAGACACATTCTCGCCACACGCAAAAGCTGATAAACAGCTTGTCACCAATGTTCTACAAAAACACATTGGATAGATATTTGTCACATAGAAATGCCACATTACAGAATCCGTCAACAAAACGTTGCAGATATGATGAGTCAACCATAGATTTAGCACACACGCAACACAGAACAGACAGGAGCTGGTGTACAGTCAGATAGATCACCATCACTCGACCCAACAACTCCTAACTTTGGTTTGTCTGGTAGTGATATAGTGGAATTGGTGAGATGTGGTGGCATTGTAGATGGTTATACCGTAGTGCCGAGAAGTAGGTTTAACAGCATTGTGCTACACAGGACGTTGAATTTTCACGAGGCACCGACCACAGACATGGCCTCATATGCAACCTATGTGCATAATGTACTGTCAGACATTGTTTCATTCTCCAGGGTGTTGGCTGGCGATGGTAGCGTTATTGATGTTACACTAAGAGGCGATAGTTTAACGTCCGATGTAAACATTGTCTTGTCTTGCAGAGCAACAAGGGTGTTAAAACAGACAATAGTTTGGTATTGACAGTCTCCATAGCTATGAGTAAAAATGGCAGTGTTCGGCGTAAGCTGCGTGACACGATCAGGTCATCAATAAGAACAGGTTAAATCTTTTTTGCCCGACAAACATCTCAAACAACCTGTGTTTTGCTGTCTGCCTCGCTCATTTTCTGAACCCGCATGTACCTCAATGTGTTAGAAGCTATAGCTGATCAGATACAGACGCGCGCCGGCTACACACGTGATCACAGAGTCAGGTTTAATGATGTTGCTCAATTCGAAAACAAGTTTGCTGTTAAAATAGTTGTGTTCCACAAGAGTAGTTCAGGAAGTTTAGAAAAGCATCAAACACACGACAAACCACATGCCAAGACAGTGTTTCTGTACCTCCATGATGGTCATTATTACATGGTAAAATTCTTTTAAAGTGTTCATGTATGTTTGAGTTTTGTTGAGGGGTATATAGTAGCAAGAGATCATGGCTGTATTTGTTGCAATGTGTCAAGACGTTTTGTGTCACACGAAACCCCAACGTGTAAAATATTGCGATGACTGCTTGTGCTACTGCAAGGCTGACTCCTGTAGTCAGCTGTTAGTTTATGCTGTTCATAACAGGAGTGATTGCTTCCTCATCCGATCTGACCAAGTATTTATAAAAAAAAAAAATTCAGACGTCGTTATAATGTTAGTTTAACAAACCAAAACCCCACAGATGGCTGTCCAAACACTGTGTTCACTGCGTTGACGAAGTAGTGTCAGATACCGTTCATGAATGTTACATACAACCGGTCAAATTAAAAGATCCCAGCACATCATACATTTTTGGCTTTGAGACGCGAATTGAAAACGGCAGGCATGAAGCAAATTTTGTCTGTGCAGTTACGTATGATGGTAGAGAGTTCACAGCAGAAGGGTCGGACTGTGTTGCATGACCCAAAACACACACACAGCCTGAAAAGGTTGAAACCGAGAGATGCAGAACAAACGCATACAAACTGCACCACAAGGCTAGTGAGGGTGAGAAAATCGCACCAACACTCTCAGCCCTCTACCATTACCAGCCAGACTCTTACACACACTGTGTGGTGTTAAGAACTGGCAGTCCAGGCTGCTTCTCCAGGGATATATATAGCCCGTTGCGCAGGTGCAGGGTGTTAGGACTGATTGTCAGTTCGCCGCTGCCCCCTGGTGGCAGGGGTAAGACTAGCACCCAAACCAGTCTTTAAAACAGTGTGGTTTTATCATAGACATTGTTTAATTTTGGTGGCAAAGAATGTTTACTGTCGGAGAAGCCACATCATTAATTCAGGTCAGCAGCGGGATATCTGGATTCATTGAAGAATATAATCGCAGAGGGTTTTCAACTTTATATCTTCTCTGGGATTCACCACCAGATGTCCAGGTAACCTCAGTGTTATATGTATTTTTTCTTGTATGTACGTTTAACACATTATAATTTTACCTGGTGGTTAAAGAACTGAATATCGTCACTGTTCAAAGAAAAACATGTATCTCCATTTGTGCTGATTTTTACTTTTATGCCTCATTTGATCACATGAGCTGCTTTTTACACTGTGTGGGGATTTCATTAAGAATGGACCATCTTCATGAAATACATCTGGTTCCATTGACTTCCATTCAAATTAAATGAGGTTTCTGACCTCTCCTGTGAAGTTGCCATTTTGGAGATGCATGTTTTTCTTTGGACCCATTTTAGATAGTCCAAGTATTTCTTTCCTTCATTTACACAGCTTAATTTCAGCTAATTTAAAATAATTAAAATTAAATTTAAAATTCCACTCATTTCCTTGTGTCATTAAAAACATCTGACTATGTTTTTTACATATTCCTCTTCTGTGGCAAATAAAAAAATACATTCACAAATTTCTCTCTTAAACATATGAATTCCACAGGCTGCATCTATCCACCATTAACTAGTTAACTCCGCACATGTTATGGTGACAGTAGTGCCCTGAAATGGTGTCAGTGACCCCTTTAACTAACAAGCACCATTAGACCACACAAACTATGCATGGAAGGCTAAGCAAACATTACCAACTGATATGTACAGCTTTAACACTGAGTTTACCCATACTCAACACCAGCTACTCTTTATATGGCCATGAGAATGAGGAAAAGCCTGTGATCGCCCCCTACTGTTCGCATTATGGCATAGCCAACCCATCACAGATCACCATCATCAGGACTACTGGTAGATTTCCTATTGATGGGAGCAGCTAAACTTTATGCTTTTTTTATCCTTTTAAACATGAACTGAATATCAATTCTGTGATTTTACTACACGTCAGTTATTCTACTTACAAACTACTGAGTAACACAGCATGCGCTAGTAAAGTATTACTCTACTGCCCCTGTATTGTTACTTGCCACACACACAGGTCTACACCCTCAACCGCATACATATCTATTCATTGCCTCTTAGAGTTGTCCCCTTCTCCTGCACCTTTCTCACCTGCTGTCAGGTATACAGCAATGTGAAATCTTCAAAGGTCACAACACAGAAAATCAGGAACAGTTGAAAAGTTGAGGATGCTTTTCCTTTTTTTACCTCTAAAGTTCTTGGTTGATGTAGACTTTAGAATAAGGCAGGCTAATCTTGCATCTCTATTAGACCAAACATAAATGTACCAAGATACATAAAGCATGGCATTCTGGAAAAGCTTACTGAAACAGTTCACACATGTGATGCCTATCCAAATGAAGAGCAGATCCGGTGTGTGGCATTAGCACTTCTAAGCAGACATAGAGGGTGCTCTATATGGATGGAATAATATCCTGAAATTAAAAGTGAGGGAACTGTTGATGTACTGAGAAAGGCAGTCTTTTTAGTGGTGGCTATACATGAAAGCAAGGATAGTGTCCCAGAAACGGCATCAAAAGGTCTCTAAGGGCCAAAAAGGTATGAGGTAAATTACTTACTGGACCTCCCTGTGACAGGCAGAATGAAAATAACTTAAAGGCTAAGAGAAAGTCTTCAAGTCAGATGGGACCAACATGGAGACAAAGGCCCAGGAACCTCGTTAGGGTGCATGGCATCATTAACTGTTTGAAATACCAGCATGTTTTAAATCAAAATCTGGTGGCCTCTGTCTGAAAGCTGAAGATGAGTCATCACTGGCTCTTTCAACAAGATAATGACCCTAAACATGCGACCAAATCTGCACAAAAATGGTTCACCAGACACAAAATCAAGCTCCTCCCATGGCCATCTCAGTCCCCAGACCTCAACCCAATTGAAAGCCTGTGGGGTGAGCAAAAAGCGCCAACAATCAAACCAGACCATGTTTTTTCAACCCTTTGATGGTAAAAACGGTGATGCAGAACAAAACCTGGCAAAAGCTACTGCAAAAGCTAGTGTACTGACCGTTTTCATTAGACAAACCAGGAGAGAAGCCATGAAAAGCTTAGGAGTCTGCACTTTTACAGAGCTTATTGATCATATAAACCCTGTGGCAGAGCAACAGAGAGTTTGGAAGTTCTCCTTTCTTCTTGGGCCAACTCAAAGATGTTCACTTCATGTTCCTCCTCAGACTGGTATTTCATTTTCATAATCAGAGAGTAAAGATGTCATTCATGAACAACCTGCTGAGACACAATCATGGATTCACAGAAGTTGGAAGTGATGGGAGACTTTTTGGTGCAGGCATGTTTGATACTGTGTGATGGCCAAAAGATATGGAGTAAAAAAAAAAAAAAAAAGTCTGTTTCATACATGCATGGAGAGACTGACTCATGCATAAAACCCACATAATGCTGTGTGTGTTTTGTGAAAATGCAAATTTTTAAAAAATTATAAACATTTACACATATGACTTATTATTATAAACACCACCTCTTTGTTAGGAACACGGATGGAAAAGTGAGAACCGACTTTAGAAGATGCTTTATTTGAATCACTGGCCAAATGCATTGAGTAGAGGATCACTCGATTCGGTACAGTGCAGGTGCGTCTTCGCTGTCCATTCTGGAAGCTCCTCAGTACTAAAACATTGAGTTAGGAGAAACTCAACTTAAACAACACCATTGCATTTAATCTTTTGATCTTTCATTCAAAACACTAATAAAATTCTAACACAAGTACAGTGACTGAAATGGAATAACTAAATATCATAATCTGTTGTGTTGAGGACTTTATTCCTATTTAGCTGGTAAATCCTTAAAGGACCCTGTAAACACCAGGACGACTAATACCAATGTTATGGATTGCGCAGCCAGCATGAGTGTTCATACAGCGTGTGTATGGGTTATATATTTATAGAGAGTGATCTTTAATTCATATGGCTTAGGTCTCTCGATCGTGAAGTTGAAGAAATACTGTGGGTTCAGCGTGACTTTCGCGCACCTCCTGATTTTGCCAAGTCGTGATTGTCCTGAGGGCAGCACATTTGATGAAGCCCCAAACAAAACACATCAGCCAATCAAAATCACTTAACATCTATGACATCACCAATGTGAGTCTGTTTTTTTGTTAAAGAAATTTGAAAGAACAAGCTAAGCTACCTGATCTCCTAAGGTTTCTGATTTTAAGGTAGGCACACATCTATCAGACTATTGTTTATTTCCTTTGCAAAATTGATAGTGAGGATAGATGTGTGGTTTTTAATATTAAATATATAAAAAACTATGGAAGCTAGCAAATGCTAGCTAGTTAGCTAAGATTAGTGGTTAGCTTGTCTTACAATTGAAGTTATCAAATGTTGGCTACTTAGAACATAAGTCAGAATGCTAATACAATGTGTTACTCATGTTACTTAATGTGTGTTATCTTTATATAGCTATATAAGTATTTTTATAGCTCTATCAGAAAAAAAAAAGTTTTCTAATTTAGGCATTGATTTGCGAATTGTTATGACTATAATATTTATATCAGACTCCAAGTAAGCTAAACTGAGTCAATTAGGCAACGATAGCCTGTTTCCAATAATATGTCACTGAACAGCAATTTTTTCATATATTGTGATATGCGTTATATTATCATGTATGTTGTCCTGAGTCCATCATGATCATCATGTTTGTTGTCCTGCATCCTTAATCATTATTAATGTTGTCCTGTGTCCTTCATTATCATGTGTTTTGTCCTGAGCCCATTGTTGTTGTCACGTGTTGTCCTGAGTCCTTCATAATGATCATGCATTTTGTCCTAAATCCATGACCATGTATGTGGCCTTGAGTCCTTCATCGTTGTCATGTTTGTTGTGCTGGGTCCTTCTTTATCATGATCACCATCATCATCATCATCATCATCATCATCATCATCATCTGTTTTGTCCTGAGCCCTTCATCATCATCATGAAGTTTGTTGTCCTAAATCCTTTGTCACCCTGCATCCTTAGTCATCATCATCATATCTGTTGTCCTGAATCCCTCATGATCTTCATGTTTTATTCTGAGTCTGTCATTGTCTTCACAAGTCATCTTAAGTCCATCATCATTTTCATGTTTGTTGTTCTGAGTGCATCATAATAATGTGTTGTTCTGAGGCATTTTTCTTTATCATGTATTTTGTCCTGAATCCTAATCATTATGTGTTTGTCCGAGTCCTTCATCATCCTGAGTACTTCATCATCAGTTTCATGTGTTGTCCAGGGTACTTCATAATTAGCTTCATGTGTGTTGTCCATGTTCTAATACATTGTTTAAGAATTTTGACACTGATGCTGAGAAATATGTCATTTTTTAAAACACAAATAGAAAAACAATGTACAATAGATGTCTCCATGTTATCACATCCACTCATGCCAGATTCTCCTCCTGATAGCCAGCGCATCACTGACCAGCGCATCACTGACCAGCGCAGTGCTCCTCTCCTTCTACTCCTAGAGTCCAGCGGGTGGCAGACAGCATACACAGGGGTGTCCTCGACGACCACTGAAGGAGGGGGCTTGGTCTTACATGAAGCCTCATTACTGGTTGAGAGTCGGAATCTGCCCCCTGGGGGCATAGGAGAGGGTTTCACCCCAACGTGTGTCAGCCTGGCATTTGTAGAACTGCTTTGATGTGCTAATGTGTGTCTACCCCCCCCAGACCTCCTCCCCTCTTCACATCCAATGGTCAACTGCAAATGCGTCAGAGGGCTCAGCAGACCAGGGCATTAGACGTGGTTGATAACTGAGAAAACTTTGGAAAGGAGCTGTTGGTGGACGTGCTGATAAAGGAATTCTGTGTCATCTCTGCCCATAGGAGATAGATTGACCAATCGTGTTGGTTATTGAAGCAGTAAATCTTTAAGAATTTGCCTAGCTCTTGGATGGTTCCTTCACACTGTCCATTGGTTTGTGGATGGTAACATGATGGTAACATTGGAAACAATGTCTTGGGTATACCAAATAAGCAGAATGTGTGATTAAATATGTTATCAGTTTAAAACCCTGTAGGCAATCGGGGGAAAAGGGATGTATCCGACACCATGGAAAAGTGATCTACTATGTTGATGATCACGGTGTGCTTGTGATTCAGGTAAATCGGTAGCAAAATTGATCGCTAGGTGGGACCATGTGCATGCAGGAAAAGCCTGAGCCTGCCAGCTAGGAGCCTATGAGGCATTTTCCATTGAGAGCAAACTGATCATGACAAAGTGGTGGATGTCAAGGAGCATTTTTTTTTGTGGTGTGGTTCAGCTTTTCAATTTCATCACAGATCTCCTACCGGATGGGGGCTATGAAATAGGCAGAAGGTAGGACAGACTCCTCGGGTTGAATAGCGGTGGTCTCCACTTCATACATACATTACAAAGCATCAAACCTGGCTGGTAAGTAACCATAAAATCAAATCACGACAAAAATAACGAGCATTGTGCTTGGTGGGAATTCATTCTTTTTTGAATCTTAAATATTTAAGATTCGTGTGATCTGTCAAGACCACGAATGGATGACAAACACCCTCGAGCCAGAGATGCCACTCCTTTCAGTGGGTGTAGGTGTATGCGAATAACAGGCTACAGGAGACAATTTACTAGGTGAACCACTGGTGAAGGCCCAACATTCACGTTAGAAGCATCAACTTCCACAACAAAAGGCCAGTTTACCACAGCATCGGTTTTATGGTCATCCATGATGACCCCAGCGAAGCTAATGACAGCCTAGAAAGGAAGTGAAAGCCACATGAAATTCACGTTTTCAGAACAATTGATTCTTGAGAAGATGTGTGAGTACTTGATGGGCATGATTAATCTAAGTGAAATCAGGGGAGTAGATCAGAATATCATCAATATAGGTGATTCCAAATTAACCAAGCATGCCACATGGGACATTGTTAATGAAGGCCTGAAAGACCAAAGGGGCATCAAGAAGGGTGTTGACATTACCATATATTTGTAGTGGCCCCTTGTGGCAAGCAAAGCAATCTTCCACTCATCGCCCTGCCTGATACAGACCAGTTTGTAGGTGCTACACAAATCGAGTCTGGTGAAAACTGTGGCAACCTGCAGCTGTTCCAGTGCCACAGGGACCAAGGGAAGCAGGCAGGCATATGGCTTTAGAATCTGATTTAAGCCTCTATTATCAATACAAGATCTCAACCGCCATTTATCTTCTTTATTAAGAAGAAGCCTGCAGCAGCAGAAGAAGTGGATTGGTTAATGAAATTTTGAGACAGAGCCTCCTGTACATATTCTTTCATGGACTTTTCCTCAGCCTGTGTCAGCATGCTACATGACTAATTTTCCACTGATCGTCATCTTGGAGCACCGAGAGTGTGTGGTCTTAGAGAGCCCATGAGGGACTTGTGCCTCAAGACTAAGAAAGACTACTACTGCATCGAAGCCAAACGGAACAGAACAAAGAGCTGAACTACAGTTAGCTGAAATTCAAAAAGAGAGGGCCGAGAGCGGTACCTAGAGAGAATTGCAAGAGAGAGCTCTGTGTGTGACCTGAGTTTGGGTACAGGCCTTAAAGGCGGAACTAAGGAGGGGTCCGTGGTCACTTCCTCAAGAATATGCATCAGTCTGGTTGTACATTAGGGTTACATTGGAACAAAGCATAAAGCATTTAGTGACACAAAAAGAGGAGAAAGTAAATTAAAATCCATGAGAAACATATTTCATGCTGATTGTGTTTTAAATCATGACTCAGTCAACACAGGTCCAATAACTACAACTACACATGTGAGATTCTAAACTACTTATAAAATGATAAAGCAGGAAGAAAGTCAGTACTAATGCTGATTAAAGAAACTAGATCACAGTTTAAGAATTCTAACACATAGAGTCTAATGTGAACTTACTTGTGGTCTTCTCTGGACAGAAGTGTCTGTGGTGAGCGGCTGTATGGTTTCTATGTGAGTCCAGTATGTGTATGTGAATCTAGCTTTCTGATTGGTTACTGTTATTTAGTATCAGGGTGTGAGAATATGTAGGGTGAGGTCTGCACTGCTGTCAGGAATGTATTCTGATGCAGTGATCCCCATTGCTGGGCCTTAGCTGTGTCTGTGTGTAGTTTGGGGTGGGCTGGTCTGCTTTATGTAGCTCCTGGTCTGAAAACAAGTCCCATTTTGGCCTTGTCTTACATAAGGGAATCATCTGATCTGGTGTCAGTGTTGACTGCTTAATGAAATTCAACAATGTTTTTCGTAGTAGA
Source organism: Prochilodus magdalenae (assembly GCA_024036415.1). NCBI lineage: Eukaryota > Metazoa > Chordata > Actinopteri > Characiformes > Prochilodontidae > Prochilodus > Prochilodus magdalenae. The sequence continues at coordinate 55,068 of JAMWET010005833.1, forward strand.
GATTCCAGTAATGTCATTTGAAATACTGGATGAAGTCCTATTATAAATCACTACATTTACATTTATGACATTGAGCTAAACTTCTTATTCAGAGCGACTAACAAGGTTAATCACATTACAGCTTGGCCAATGTAGTGTTAGGAGTCTTGCCCAAGGACTCTTATTGGTGTAGCACAGCATAGTCACCTAGACTGGGATTTGAACCTCAGTCTCCCACATGTGGTGTTGGCTCCGTGGTGGGTAGTGACCTTATTCACTGAGCTACACCAACCACCAAATCACTACCTATGCTGGCTTTTATAGAAACGCCGCAATAATAAAATAATAAAAACATATAATAGTTAAAAGCTGAATTAGAAATACATTTTAAAGAGATACTTTTACTTTTTTACTTTAAGTATATTTTGAGTGAGTGCTTTTATACTTCTACTTAAGAAAGGCTTTAAGTCATAATTTGACTTTTACTTAAGTATTTCTTTTCTCCTTGTACTTTTCCTTAAGTAAGGAGCATGTGTACACCTCTGCTCACTTTTAAACACATGTAAAAGATCTGAATGACAGATGTGGATGTTCTGAATTAAGGCAAGCTTTATTTATACAGGGGCTTTTATAGCAGATGTTGTTCCAAAGCAGCTCTACAGAGAATCCGGGTCCAAGCCCCCAGTGAGTGAGCCAAGAGCGACAGTGGCGAGGAAAAACTCCCTCAGAGCAAGAGGAAGAAACCTCGAGAGGAACCAAGACTCAAAAGGGGAACCCATCCTCCTCGGGTTGACACCGCATAGCTAATCTCTGAGGTGGGCTAGTACGTCCTCTCTGTCTCCATCCTTTAGCAGGTCCTGAACCCCAGTCAGCCTGAACCTCGGCTCATTTGAGCGTCATTAACGGCAAGCACTGTGGTCCAGTCACCCTGAAGCACCTCTGCACCCAACAGGTCACACCTATACACTGCACCAAAACAGATACAGCACAGTGAAGATCTAGAAGAACAAGTAAAAGCAGATTAGAGGAGAAGTAACAGGGGCTGCACAGCTGTAGAACTCCATCTGCAGATGTTTGTTATGGGTGTAGACGGTTAATGAGAGTTATGATAAGTAGCCAAATGTGGATAAATGATGAGGGTTGGCAGGTAAGACTGTCACATCCCTCACCAACGACTCCAACTCCTTAAACTCTAAGATCTAACATCAGTTCTTCCGGCTGAAAGTTCACTGGACTTACACAAAACTAGCTTACACAGAAATCATATCTGCATTAGGAGCTCTTGTAGACATATTACGTATCAGTGTAAAGATCCAATCTCAGCTTCTTTTTTCAGTACATGGTGAGTGGGAGTTTTGTCGTACCTCAGCTGGGACTCAAATCATTAGTAGCACTGTGAACAATAAAGGGCTGGAAAACTTCCAAATCCACTGTGGAAGTTAGTTAGCTAGCAAGTAACAGCTAGTTTAGAGGCAGTTGTAGCCTTTAGCATTAGCCCTGGAGGGACAAGCCCTCATTCGCCTGTCACAGTAACACGACCCATCACTGCAGTGGGCCTGCTGCATCCCCAG
>JAMWET010005834.1:0-44308 GCA_024036415.1 Prochilodus magdalenae
CCCCACCTGTCAATCAGGAGAAAACACTGAGCTAGAAATTATTCACTCAGACATATATAATTATATGGAAGGACATTTGTTATGATTTCTGATTCACATTCATTTTCAAATCTCAGTGAACAAAATATAAAATAATACAAAAAATGAAAAATCAATGTTTCAGACAGACAGCTGTACAGATGGGCTAGCGTTCTAGTTTGGTTATTATAGGGTAACTTCTATTTGCTACATTCCTAGATGAGAGTGAGAACCTAAGGAATATTAGATGTTCCTCTATGTTAATTCTATCTGTCTCTCTCGTCTCATCCGGGTTGACCTGAGGAGGTTGGGTTCCGCCCTTGAGCCTGGTCCCTCTCGAGGTTTCTTCCTTACCCAAGGGAGTTTGTCCTCGCCACTGTTATCTCTGGCTTGCTCAAGGGGGGCTTGGACCCGGTTTTTCCACCCTCACATGTCTGTACATTAACCTTGTGGTTCTTTTCTTTGTATGACAAATTGATTTTTTGTGAAGCTGCTTTGAGACAACGTTGGTTGTAAAAAGCGCTATATAAATAAATATTGATTGATTGATTGATTGAATACAGTTTTCTTAAAGCTCTGTGGGCAGTCCAAGTGACATCAATCCTGTGATTGTACAAGCAAGATCAGGACCAACAGATTTGCCCATAAAGAGAAGAAATACATCAATTATTAAACATTATATAGTTATTAATTGGATATAGTTTGTACATGTTTATAGTACGCTTATTAATAGAAAACATAAAATTCTATCAGAGGATGTTTTCAATGTCTATCTCCCTAAATAACTTCATGTAGAAATGTTTACTGTGTATAATAGTTACAGTGATGACAGTGAATACTGAATGACCTTAAAGAGATTCTCCTTAATAGAAGCAAATAAAGGTGTAAAATTGATTATTTATTAAAAACTAACTTTGTTTCTAAGCATTTTCATTTCTGATACAGTCTCATCATGTTTAGCCCACAGACAGATGTAGAGAGGACTGGTTACTTCCTGTTTGGCCAATATGTTGAGTGCCACCAATGATTGAGTGCCACAGGCAAGATGCACCCAAATTAAATAACTGCACACTCTTTAAGTGACACAAACTTGACATAGCATGTGTAAGTGAATGAGAGAAATCAGTCATCTGACCTAAACATCAATAAATATGGCTCCACTTTAAACACTAAAATTAAATCTCTCACTCCACCTTCCTCATTCATGTACATATGAATGTAGTATCATACACAGCAATATCAGCCACTCACCTTTAACCCCTCCTACATCCTGTTCATCAGTGATGACATCATCATAGCTCTCTGGTGTGTCCTCTACATCAGTGATGACAGCATCATCATAGTTATCTGTCATGTTTTCTGTCAGAATGTAGATCAATATCATTAAATCAGCATCAGTATCATCAGTGACTGTGTTCATGTTGGAGATTACAGTAGTGTTACATCACTAGTCATACCTGTTACAAAAGCTGAGCTCTGATCAGCAGTGATGACATCATCATAACCCTCTACACCAAAACACAGAGATATGTAGATGATATGACCAAATACACTGACAGCTCAGAGAGAAACAACGTTCATTATCTCATAACAACAGCAGATGTCTAATGGTTTGAGGAGCTTGAGAATGAGCTAAGGTGTTGCCCTGGCCTCTAAATTCTAAAATCTAGCATCTGTGAAATGTGCGGAAGAAGTCTAAGTCTGATGCTAATGTTTTGGGGCACACGATCACAGGGGACCTTCAGAGGTCCATGCCTTGGTAGGTCAGAGCTATTTTGGCAGCATGCAGAGGAGCAACATCAGGCAGGTCATTATGTTTTAGTTCATTTGTGTATTTTATTTATTTAAATAAAAATATTAAAAATGTATAAAAATAATAATAAATACATATTTGTCCAGATTTAGTGGATATAATGAACATGTGTTGCAGGTACATAACTGACTTAACTTCCCATTCTAAACTAAAACCCCAAAACACAAACACACCTGCTACACCATCAGAGATCTGTCCAGCAGTGATGACATCATCATAGCTCTCTGCTGGATCCTCTTTTGCTGATTCACCTGAATCAAATAAAAGCAGACTGACTTTACAAACAGTGCAGTCATATTTTACACTGTGGTTTAATGTAAAGATCAAATCAGGAGATTCATTAATAAAGGAACCCACTTATCAGACCACTGGTGATGACATCATCATAATATTCTGTATTTTCTCCAGTCAGAGTCTTTTCTGGAAAAATAATAATAATAAAATTATAAAATCACTTTTAATATATTTGACCACTTTTAATTAAAAATTAAATGATTCAGAGACACTTTAAGATGACTGAATTTTATGGTTCTGTAAGTGTCACATTAGAGTTTCAGTGTGTGACTTAATTAAGATCATAGAAGAAATATATATGCAGGTGCAACAAAGCATACGGTCTCTGTCCGTCAGTTTTATCTTTTATCTACAATTCTGAGAGGAATTCCATGTAGACTATTATTTTCCACTGCTGGTGGACTCGTATGACTGTATGCTCTCATACACCTGCAGATTCAGCTACTTCCTTCACACTATGGTCTTTGGCACGCCCAAATGCAGTCACTCCTTTTAGCCAATCATTAACATCTGCTCTGGAGCCATTTTCCACACAGCAAACAAGACATTCACTGCACTGTACCACCTCGTCTCAATCTATAAATCCCTTCACTCACACCCCACATGTATTTACAGCCCTATCATCCTCGTGTAACACCATCTGCAGGAGTCTGAAGTTACTATTACCCTAAAGACACAGGGCGACTATTTTTGTCCAGGGAGCCCATTACTCGAGTTTAACATACATGTTCTAGTCCTCTTACCTGAGAGAAGCTCCTCATCCACATCCTCATATCCGGAATGCTGTGCTTCAGAGAGGACACTTCCTGTTAGAGGAGAACAGAACATAAACACATTCAGAATACAGAACCTCCCACAATCCCCTGAGTGCTGTGGGTCAGTGTGAACTGCGTTAGTTACAGGAAGTAATATCAGTGCAGTCAGTAGAGGGCGCTCTCAGATACAACACTCACTTTTACTCAATCACTTAATGACTCATTCATTCACTGGGTCAGAAACTCCTTTAGTCACTCACTCCGGCTTTAGTGAACTGGGTTATTGTTTTGGTAAGTGACATACTCTTTCACTCACTCTATCACTCAGTCCCACACTCACTTGGTCTTCGTCTACTAGGCCCTTTTATAGGTTATTTACTCTATTGATTAGTCAGTAACCTCTAAATCACTAACTCAGTCATTCTGTCACTCTCAGTCTCTCACTTGCACACTGTCACTTACTCAGTAACTCAGACACTTCCTAACTTAACAACTCACACTCAGTCATTTCATCACCCATTCTTGAGACGTGGTCTCTTGGCCACTTATTCAGCAACTCTCTGTCACTTGGTCATTTACTTGGTCACTCACTTAGTCAACTGTTTGGCCACTTAGTCACTCACTCATGTTGACATACTTAGACACTCAGTCACTTTCTTGTTTATTCCACCTGTTTGGATAACAGTTTGGTTGCTCACTTTGTTAACCCTTAGGTCAGTCATTCGGATACTCATTCATTCTCTAGGTCAGTCACCGATCACCTGCTTAGTCACATGTTTAGAAACCCGGCCTCTTGGTCATTCAGACAAACACACCGTCACTAAGTCACTGTCTCTTACTCATTTATTCATGCAGTCTACCTCTTTCCCTCTGTTTCGCATGTGTAAACACACATACACATGCGCATACACACACACACACACACCTAAACACACACAGCATTACCCTCTCTGCCTCTCTCCCTTCCACTCCACCCCACACTCACACTTGCAGCTCAGTGGTTTCTCTTCAATGTTCAGTTATGTTTCCTAATTTGTGTAATGTATGTATATGTATGTTGAACACTCAGCTTATACAGGGCTTACATAAGTAATAGTTCTTTTACTGCACACATATTTACATAGCACACTCATATATTACATCATAGAGAATACAGCAACGATGGAAGTGCTAACTAAACACAACATTCTCACTTCGAGTTTAATATTCATGTTCTAGTTCTCTTACCTGAGAGAAGCTCTTCATCCACATCTTGGTATCCTAAATGCTCTGCTTCAGAGAGGACACTTCCTGTTAGAGGAGAACAGAACAATCATAAACGCTTTCAGAATCTTTCAGATCTACCAACATTCCACCACACCTCTCTGCCTCTCTCCCTTCCACTCCACCCCACACTCACAGCTTTGTGGTTTCTCTTCAATGTTCAGTTATGTCTTCTCATTTGTGTAATGTATGTATATGTATGTTGAACACTCAGCTTACACTCGGCCTACATATGTAATAGTTCTTTTACTGCACACATACTTACATAATTCATGCATTCATATATTACATCATAGAGAATACAGCAACGATGAAAGTGGTAACTAAACTCTCACTTATTACGAGGCTATGCATATTACTGTATTAAACTATGCATTAAACTATGCATATTACTGAATGCACAACCTGAGAATCTGTTCTGTACTCAAAGTCGGTTTGTTTACAACAAAAGATTTTAAAAACTTACAAATATTTTTACAAAAAAACATTACAACTAATCTGAGTGCCACAGAATTACCATCCAGAGTTTTTAGAAAACCTGTATCGAACTCAATTTTCTGAATTATAGCATTACACAGATGTATATATAATAGGTAAACTAGCTCACACTTTCTGTAATTAATACAGCAGATTTTATGTTTAAGTAACAGTCAGCATTTAGTAAAAGATACGGTAAGAAGACACTGATGAAACAGCCACAGAGCCTTTATACCTAGGACCTGCCAGGAGTCAACAAACCTCTGCTTCTTTAGGCTTAAGTTCGTTAGCGAAAACTGGAGCAGGTGTTGAGCTGTGTGTTTGGCAGCTGATAATAATGCTGTTTAATTTGTTTCAAAACAATGACTGTCTGGATAATGTATGTTCAGCATGCGTCTTTCTCCACTAAACATCACTGAACTCATCAGGGCTGGAGTGTCTTAGGAGCTGGTCTGTTTAGAATGGTTTTCAGAACAGAATCTTTCTCAATTTAAATAGACTTTCTTCTAATAGATTGAATTTAAACTGTTATCAAAATCAAAGTAGCAAAATGAAAAAAATTGAGTAAACATTAAAGAAAAAGTAAGAGAACACGTTAAAAAGTATGAATGTAATGTACTATTATTTCTCTTTTAAAGAGTGTTGCTGGACGGGCACTGTATATTGTACTGTAAGAAGAGTGTAAATGATTACGTTACACCGCTTCACTCACCCCTTTGAGTAGAGTAATTTCTTTTAGCCATGTATCTGCGGTCGATCTCCTCATAGACCGCCTCAGTCAGAGTCTTACGCCTCCTCTTAGAGAGCACTGTGAGGGAGACAGAGAGGAACATGTAGCCAGTTCAGTAGAAGAGAAGACTGATGACAGATTGAAGGACTAATGATGTTTAGAGAATGTACAGAAAGTGGATTGTAGATGATCTCTGAATCTCTCTACCTCTCCTGAGCCGTCTGTTCTGGTACAACAGCACAACCAGAAGCACTAAGACCAGGAAGAGCACCACTCCCAGAACCAGGAGAGACACTGGATAGATGGATGGAACAGCTGTTGTGGAAGCTTGTGGAGGAGCGGTTGTTCTTGTCACTGTCTGACCAACTGAAAATGTAGGAAAAAAACCTTCAAGGCATTGTACAGTATATTCAAAATTAATAAACTGAAGAGAAAAAAATAGAGTACCCGTGGTGATGGAGGTGGTGGTTGGGATTATGGATGATGTAGTAGAAGACACAGATAACTCTGCAAAAACAAACACTAAAGTGAAAGTTGTTCAGACTTTATACTTGGTATCATATATATTAGCATCTTAAAGCTATACTGTGCACACTGTTCAAATCAACAACATTACTGAGTCAGGAAAAAAAAAAGTCACCCTGCAACGTTTTGTGTTTTTTTTTTTGGTTGGGAAAGCATTTACCACATTTATTCCTTTTACAGCTATTTAAAGACATTTAAGACACCAGATGAAAAGTGTTTCCATAGGATCTTACACAGTGCAGCTGTGAGGACTGCATACATACATTAACTCTTAAATCTGTCAATTCCATTTTAGACTACACATGTGTGTAAAATCTAGCAGCTCCTCTGACCTGCACAAGTGACTCCAGCGTGGTGTCTGTGGGAGCAGTCAGTGTGGTCTTTCAGGGAATGAGGACAGTCCCACAGGTGAGTCTCATTCCCTCTACACTTCACTCTGTTCAGCCAGACAGGCCCTGAACCAGCTCCAAACACAGAACTCCCATCAGCACTTAGTGCCATCCCACAGCCCAACTGCCTGCAGACCACCTGAGCTTCCCTGATGTCCCACAGATCATCACAGACGGACCCCCACTTAGCTTCATGATACACCTCCAGCCTCCCAGAGCAGCTTCCATTTCCTCCACTCAGCCTGAGAGGCAGGTGTTCTACATCACACACGAGGAGATACAACGACTGACTATGCAGGACTGTTAAGAATAATTGTCAATTAATTGTCAGTAAGTCAATTAGAAGCTACAACACCATAATTTCATTTTTTGTTGAACATAATACAAAAGCTATTGATACATATGTGAAAAGGAGTAGCATTTTTGCCGTATTCAATTTTTATAAAACTGACATAAGTTTTGCAAGAGACCTTACTTTTGCACTGTCTCTGGTGGAGAGATGAAGAGGAGCATTCCAGATGACTTCGCTGCACAAGATTTCCCTCATCTTTAAATATGTCAAAAAGAAATAATTCATATTTTTCAACAGTTAGACATGAATCTGTTATTTATATATATTTGGATTCTCCCAAACACACACACACACACACACACTCACTACCAAACATTACGTTCATGTCAGCACAGGAATCCACTCGAAGCTGCCTACCTGAGCAGGTAATGTAAGCCACCTCATTGCGATTATCACAGTTGTTCAGGTTCCAGGGGGAAGATGGGCAGTGCCACAGAGTGGAGTCATGAGTCCTACATTTGACATTATCCAGCCAGTTAGGAGCTGACTCCACTCTTGCTTTGGTATTCCTCTCACTGCCAGATCTTCCACAGTTCAGCTCCTGACAGATCAAACTAATTGTTTCTTTGTCCATTCCATTTACACACACGTTACCCCAGGTCCCATTGTAGAACACCTCTAGATTCCCCTCACAGCCCTCAGTGAGTCTGGTCTCTTTATACTCTGGTGGAAGAAATATAACTTTAGTCTTAATGCTTGTAATAATTTTTTATTTTTACACATTTCAGGAAATGTTCATTCTACGGGGCATCAGTAGGGGCCATCACAAGGGGCATCACTAGTATACAGTGGGGTGCGAAAGTTTGGGCAGCCTTGTTAATTTTCCTGATTTACCTTTATAAAGCATTGATTGTTTGGATAAAAAAATTCCGTTAAATATATCATATAGGGGACAAACACGGTGATATTTGAGAAGTGAAATGAAGTTTATATGATTTACAGAAAATGTGCAATAATTGTCTAAACAAAATTAGGCAGGTGCAAAAAAAACCTTAACTCAATATTTAGTAGATCCTCCTTTCGCAGAAATAACAGCCTCTAAACGCTTCCTATAGCTTCTAATGAGAGTCTAGATTGTGGCTGGAGGTATTTTAGACCATTCTTCTTTACAAAACATCTCTAGTCCATTCAGGTTTGATGGTTTCTGAGCATGGACAGCTCTCTTTAAGTGACACCACAGATTTTCAATAATATTCAGGTCTGGGGACTGAGATGGCCATCCAGAACGTTGTACTTGTTCCTCTGCATGAATGCATTAGTAGATTTTGAGCAGTGTTTAGGGTCGTTGTCTTGTTGGAAGATCCAGCCCCGGCGCAGCTTCAGCTTTGTCACTGATTCCTGGACATTGGTCTCCAGAATCTGCTGATACTGATTGGAATCCATGCGCCCCTCAACTTTAACAAGATTCCCAGTCCCTCTACTGGCCACACAGCCCCACAGCATGATGGAACCACCACCAGATTTTCCTGTAGGTAGCAGGTGTTTTTCTTGGAGTGCTTTTTCTTTTTCCTCCATGCATAACGGCCCTTGTTATGCCCAAATAACTCTATTTTAGTTCCACAGCACCTTATTCCATCTCCTTGTGTAAAGTGCGCCGAATAGTTGAACGATGCACAGTGACTCCATCAGCAGCAAGATCATGTTGTAGGTCTTTGGTGCTGGTCTGTGGGTTGACTCTGACTGTTCTCAACATCCTTCGCTTCTGTTTATTCGAGATTTTTCTCGGTCTGCCACTTCGAGCCTTGACTTGAACTGTGCCTGTGGTCTTCCATTTTCTCACAATGTTTCTCACAGTGGAGACTGAAAGCTGAAATCTCTGAGAAAGCTTTCTGTATCCTTCCCCTAAACCATGACGCTGAACAATCTTTGTTTTCAGGTCATTTGAAAGTTGTTTTGAGACTCCCATGCTGCGACTCTTTAGAGAAGACGCAAAGAGGAGAAAAACTTACAATTGCCCCCCTTAAATACCCTTTCTCATAATTGGAGTCACCTGTGTATGGAGGTCAGGGGTCACTGAACTTACCAAACCAAATTAGAGTTCCAATAATTAGTTCTAAAGGTTTTAAAATCAATAAAATGACAACAGTGCCCAAATTTATGCACCTGCCTAATTTTGTTTAACCAGTTATTGCACACTTTCTGTAAATCATATAAACTTTTTTTTTTTTATCCAAACAATCAATGCCTTATAAAGGTAAATCAGGAAAATTAACAAGGCTGCCCTTTCGCACCCCACTGTATCAATGCCCGTGTCCTCTCCTGGTTTACTCCTGGTTCCTGCTGTTCTGTTGTTTGTTAGGTAAATTAATGTTCCCTTCAATCTAAATTAGCTTTGTTATGCTTGTTATTTTCCTATTTCCTCCCCTACTGTTCCTCTCTACTCCTCTCCACTAAAGGAATAAACTCAACTGCATAAAGTGTAGAAACTAAAACAAATCTCTTTTCATTGCAAATCCGGTTGTGTGTGTAAGTTGGGGAACCAGGAGGGCACCGATGAGCTATAACTTGACCTAGACATAAACCTAGTGTCATAAAACCCTGTAATCCTTGAGTTCTTGTAAAGCTGAGTTTAACAAAAATTAAAAGTATTAACACAGGAAGAGAGAGAACAGGGAGAGAAAGGTCGTCAAAGAGATTGGCTGGACTGAGATTTTTATTTTATTTGTAAACTGTATTTTTCATTTTAAACTGCAAAGGCTTGGGAAGGTTAAATGCGTATTCCATTCATTTATAAATATTAAGTAGAAATTCACAATGAGCGGTCCCATAAATTGTGTTGCATTGCAGTGGTTGGATTAGATTTGCCAAATTTCAGACTATTGTTTATTAAAAGCTTAGACTCCTCTTTCCATAAACCATTAGAAATACCCCAGTGTCATTTATTAGTAACTGTTCTGTAAATATCTGTTTTGAGCAACACATTTAATACAAGAAAATACTAGAAAATAGTTTTACCAATTCAGGAAAATTAATAAGGTGAAGATGAAAAATATCATATACCATAAAATTAAGGTATAATAGTTAGTATTTTGTAGATTAAGAAATAGAATAGAAATAAAATTCACTTTATGACTGAGGAAAACAGAGTGCAAGTCCGACATGCTGAACACTAGATACAAGAATAATTAGGGGTTTGAGGATAGAATAAACATTAAAAATGCAGAATCTTTATATAGTTAACACAATTATGCATGTAAATGAGTTTCATTCTCTGTCATTTTGTTCAGATGAGGTTTACTGTTTTATTTAGCGACACTAAACAGCAAACTGCTTGGCCAGACTGAAGGGATTTCTTTAAAACACATCCAAATTCATGTAGGATCCCTTACATGCTTTTGGCTGTGCCTTAAAGAAATACCTTCAGCCTAGCCAAGCAGTGTTTAGTGTCGCTAAATAAAAACAGTAAACCAAAGAGGTACTAGTTCACTTGCATGTAGATATTAGATGCATATATCCTTCTAACCTATCAGAATTACACCAGGATTTGAGTACAAAGGAAATAGATTATTGGAAAACTAAGACACCAATAATCTATAACAGAATATTAGAACTGAAATGATTTATAACTATATTAGCCCGCACTGCTCTCAGAACTCTTGCAGTGACCTTTTAATGAACTGCAGAATAGATGTCATGTACTTATAAAAACTTTTAAAATCATGTGATTTTGCTGTTTCTTATAGTTGAATGTAGCAGGGCAGCCAAGCATGTTTCCTCCTCTGTAAAGTTGCCATTTTATAGACACTTTTAATTGTTATAAGCAGGCTCAAAAATGATTTTAAAAAAGAAAAATTAGCACACTTTACCTGAACACATGACTCCTACATCATCCTTGTGTCCACATTCATCCTCTCCACACAGCTGAAATCTGCAGTTCCACAGAGACGTCTCAGTCCCCTCACACTCCACCTCATTCAGCCATATGGGTCCAGTTCCAGGTCCAAACTGGGCTGGTACCGGGGTCCTGAGGGCCACTCCACACTGCAGCTGTCTGCAGACCACCTGTGCATCCTCAATACCCCACAAGTCGCCACTCACTGTCCCCCATGAGCCGCTGTGGAAAACCTCCAGCCTTCCTGCACAGTCTCCTCCAGAACCAACCAGCCTGATGGAGCTGTTAGCTGAGTTAAACTTACCTACACACACACACACACACACACACACACACATATACACACACACACGCACACACACACACGCACACACACACACACACACGCATTATTTTACACTCCATAAGTGTTGTTTAGTAAGTTCCAATTATGGAAATGAAATGGTTACCAGAGCAGGTGATTGAGAGCTGTTCTCTGGAGCTGCAGTTGACTGCTTGTGCGCTGCTGCAGTTCGCCAGATAAGCTTCACTCCCAGAACAGTTGAAACCCCTCACACACATGTGTCTGTGTTCAGGACTGGATGGAGAGAAATAGGAGAAGCTGAACACAGAGCCACAGCCCAGCTGTCTGCAGACCACAGAGGCCACAGACCCACTCCAAAAGTCCAGCAGAACTCTCCTCCAGTCCTGCATGAAGTACACCTCCACCTCCCCCTCGCACTCCATCCGTCCAGACAACCGCACTCTCCCCTCATGTAACGCCAGAGGAGAAGCTGAAGAGGAAAACTCATTCACAGTTGTTCACAGTAATTTCCTAGAATGGCGTGGTTTACTGAATGAATTACTCATAGTTTTTACTCACCACTGCAGATGACTCCAGCATCCTGTTGATGAGAGCATGCAGTTCGACTCCATGATGAAATGGGACATTGTGACAGGTGGGTTTCGTTCCCCTGACAATCAAACACATCAGCCCAGATCCGGCCACTCCCCTCCCCAAACCAGTCTGACCCTACCACAGCCACAGCACTTCCACACTCCAGCTGACCACAGAGGACACTGGCAGCTCTCATATCCCAGCTTACATCACACACTGTGCCCCACTCACTGAGGTACTGGAGCTCCACTCGACCAGAACAGAAGCCATTCATCAGCCGAGCACCAGTGTGACCTGAATCAATATCACGTTACAGAAATGAACTTGGATGAGAGAAATTTAGTGCCTTATATTTTGAGGAGCAGTAAGATTTAATTAACATTTTTAATCTATTTTAAACAATTATACTTTACCAGCACACACCAGTCCCACATCACTGTCGTGGGAGCACTTGTGTTTGAGTGAAGATGATGTCAGACAGAAGTAAACTTTAGATTCACTGCCTCTACACTGAAGCTCCTCTGACCACACCTGACCCTCCCCTCTGCCAAAAGCAGCTCCTCCCAGCACTTCCACAGGAAGCCCACAGCCCAGCTCTCGACACACAACCTCTGCATCCTGCTGGTCAAAGTCAGCATCACACACCGTGTACCAGGTCTCTCCATGAAGAACCTCCACTCTCCCAGAGCAGCGGTGAAGACCATCAGTAAGTTTGGACTGTCTGTGATCTGTGTGTATTTTAATAATAAGAAGACTGTGGATATTTTATAAAACAAAAACATACCAATTTAGGGAATCAACTATCTTCCCACAGCCTTCAGGGCATCGCCATAAAGCAACAAACACAAAGTGACACATTCAACCCTCAGCAAGTTAGCTGTTTAGCAGCCGTTTAGCTTGGATATCCTGGTCAAGTAACGTGCTTTGTTAAGTTTCATAGTTTTATTATTATGGGGGTTTATTCTGCTAATGCTATTGTCATGTTTAGATTTTATATATTATTCCTGCAGTTATATATTCACCTTAGAAATCATACATTGTCTAATTTTTTCTTCATGCCAAATTTCACACTAGACTATGGCTTTTTAGTCTTTTTAGTCTCTGACTGTATTGTTACTTAGCAGGCTCTTATCCTTCAGGATCTTATTCTTCAGGATCAAGTTTCTTAAAACTTATTCCTAAAGATCAAACATTATTATTATTATTATTATCTCACTCTCGTATACTAAGCTACAGATATGATATTTGAGGTGAACATGAGAGATTTAACTCAAATACAGTGGTGTGTCCAATTTACAACCAATGCACATATCCATTTTGACATTACACACATAACAGTTAGAATTTGTACATGCAAATATGAACAAGTAAGTATGTATTCATAAACATAAATAATGTTTAAGCATTACAATTACTATGGTTAAATTCAGACTACATAAATTCAAAGCATTATTTATTATTTAATGGGATTCAAGTCAGGAAATTATATGTGTTATGCAAGCACCTTCAGCATTTTTTAGAAACAAGACTTGTGTTATTCTGGCCTTTTTTATGGTCAATGAGATTACATTCTTGTCTAATATGTACCAGTATATCAGTCCATTCTTTTGAAGACTTGTAAAGCCTTGCTACCATATGCAGAGAAGCAGTGCCACCGCTATACTTCACTGTTCTTATAGACAATGCTTCATTCTCCAAACACAATCTGAATTATTGCCAAACACTTTTGGTTTTGTTTCTCCTGACCAGAGAATATTATTCTAAAAGAATTCTGATTTGTCTAAGTAGAAAACTTTAGATGTGTATCACTGCGCTTCTTTTTGAGAAGGGTTTTGGAGTGTAGAAATTGATATGTTCTGTGTAACTGCTGCGCTCGCTGCTCTCTGGTTGTCCTGCATCTTCTTTTTTGAGTAACTGCTTTAATCTCTTTTACATTCTTTATCATTACACTGGGAGAAATCATGGTCAGAAACAAGGTGGGAAAGCAGGAATAAAGAATTCAGGCAGTAAGATACCAAGGTGGACAAGTCACCTCTTCTCTAGGCTTACATCTATTAAACCATCCCTGAGATCTACTATGGTGCATTATTGTATATCATCGCTATCTTCATCTCCAATTTGGTCCATTTTTATTTTTTGGCATCATTTGATCACATGAGCTGCTGTTTATATTGGGTGGACATTCCATGATAAATGGATCACCAGAAATTTTCAAAACATGCTTGGAAATACGTCTGGTTCCATTGACATTTAAATTCAATCAGGTTTTTGCCCTCTCCTGTAAAGTTGCTGTTTTGGAGATACTTGTTTTTCTTTGGACAGTGATAATATGGTCCAATGGTATTTTATGCATACATGTTTTTAGGCATGGATTTATTTAATATAGTATAAATAAAGCATTTGTACAATTTATTTATATTTATATTTGAAATCCTGCATTAATATTGAATTTATATTTATGTCACTTGTTTTTGTGTTTCAAAAATAAAGAAAATCTCAAGACAAAGTTACGTACTGTCTGTGTAAGTGTATAAACACAATGACTGCTATATCAATGATGCATGGAAACATCTTGCCTAGGGCATTACATTGATTAGCATCTACTCTATGTGCTTCAGGTCTCATCTGCGTCTTTGTCATGTGGGTTGGTGTGGAAGTTGTAGCTAGGCTGAGGCCAAGCACTTCACTTCTCATTTTCTCCTTGAATGCCTGTCAGTGTTAAAGTTTAAACATCTATAACAAACTATTTGAGTAGTTTTGTGTGACCAGCAGAGCCCTTGCTGGGCTATTAGTGTTATGAGCCCTGTCAGCTGCCCTAGTTGAGGTGCTGCATTGTTTTTTCCTCTCCCTCTCAGGAACGTACGCGTTTTGTGTGAGCCCTGCCAGCCCCCATAGTCTGGGCGCTGCGCTGTTTTCCCCTCCCCCCACGCACCAGGTGTCACAATCAGGGTAGCATTAGCATGTGTGTATATATACGCATGGCAGGAACGCCTGTATGAACGTCTTCGCTCTGTTGGCGGTTGTGACTTGGTGTTGGTCGTGAGACGGTAGGTTGGCACGTCGCGTGGCGCTATTTTATGTTACGGTTCATGTTAATGAATTAATATCCCTGTATAGGTGTGTTGGCGCGTGGGTCTATGCAAGCTTCCCCTCTCTTCCCTGGGGCTCTCGTGCATTAGCAAAGAGCTTTCATGAACGACTGTAAGCAGTAGCCAATTGGCGTGGCCACACTCCATTATATTGCTCCTGTACTCGGGTGGCTGTGGGACAGCGTCTACAAGCAGGTGTGTCTGCAATATTATCTCATATAATGGCTACTTGTAGCATATAGCGGCTAACGTCTGCGCTAATGTAGGTGTAGTGTGGATTGGTGTGACGACGGCTAACCGGATGGGAGTTCGTGCTGGCACCAACTAAAGGCTCTGGGTGTGCGCGTGTCACCATTGACTGGTCTAGGTGGCGCCTAATCCTGGAACGTGCAGGCCTGGCAGCAGCTACACTCCGTCACCTCTCGACCATTTTAACTTATTTTTAATACCTACATAGGGAAATTGAAGCCGCTGCTGTTTTGTTTTGCGTTGTTTGTTATTGTTTTGTCTGTCTTCTTTTGGTTTCTTTATTTGATTGTTTCTGGCCATATGGTGCTTTGATTTATAATTTATTATAATTTTAATATGGTTCTGTTTACTTTTGATTTGTTATTCTGTATTTTGGGTTTTTATTTTAAATGTACCTTTCAGTGTGATTTTTGTAGCAGGTTTGTTGAATATTTTTAAGAAATATCTGTTGTATTTTCTTTTGGGTATTCTTGGCTGTGGGACATCCTCGGGATCTTTGTGGCCCCAAACGTTTTAAATTCTAATTGTCTCTTCTTTTATAGGACACCTGAGTGCTTGTGGTATATGTCCTGTGGTGGGGTACTCCTGTGGATTCTCCGTGTGTGTGTGTGTGTGTGTGTGTGTGTGTGTGTGTGTGTGTGTGAGACGTTAGACGATATAGAAAGGCCACTTTTAAATTGGATGCCCGCAGCCAGTAGCCCTGCCCTTTAATTTTTCATAAATTATTTTCTTTTTTTTGTCTTGCTGATTTTAAAATATATTAATAAACTACAGCTTTTATTGATTGTTTAATAAATCTTACATTACATTTGCACATTGCGATATTCAGTTGAAAATTTAAAATCATGCATGCATAGATTTCCACCATGCTGCAGCAGATGGGTACTCGGCTCTGAAATTAATATTAGAAGATTCTGTGTGTCTTTACATTTTATATTCTGCCAGTCACAAACATCACTTGAATGATCAGAAGGCATTAAAATGTTTATGTCAGAACCCATTAAAGCCCTCTCGAATTCTCTCTCTGTGTTGTGATGATAATTAAAAAATTAATTTGTGAACATGATGCACTGTCTACTGCTTACCTGAGCAGATGACTCCAGCATCTTCATCATGACCACAGTTGTGTTTATCCCATCCCTCTGATCTACAGTTCTTCAGGATAGAGTCTTCAGGAAAACCACTACAGTCCACATTATCCATCCAGATTGGTCCTGATCCTGGTCCAAAGTGAGCATCACTCAGTGCATCTGCAGCCTCTCCACAGCCCAGCTCTCTACACACCACTGCAGCATCTCTCATATCCCAGTAATCATCACACACTGTTCCCCACTGTCCTCTATGAAAAACCTCCACTCTCCCAGCACAGCGACTGCCTCCATCCACCAACCTCACACTGCCTTTGAGAGAAACAGAGAGAGCAAATAGAGACAGTATTGCTGACATTTTTTTTCCCAGTTCATTACAGAATGCAGAACTATAACCAGAAAACCCACACAGTTCTTACCAGCACACACCAGTCCCACATCACTGTCATGGGAGTAGTTGTGTTTGAGTGAAGGTGATGTTGGACAGGAGTGAATCTGAGATTCGTTGCCTCTACACTGAAGCTCCTCTGACCACACCTGACCCGCCCCTCTGCCAAAAGCAGCTCCTCCCAGCACCTCCACAGGAAGCCCACAGCCCAGCTCTCGACACACAACCTCTGCATCCTGCTGGTCAAAGTCAGCATCACACACCGTGTACCAGGTCTCTCCATGAAGAACCTCCACTCTCCCAGAACACTGGGTACCACCAACCAGCCTGACTCCTAAAAGAATGACATATTTTTCTCAAAATAGACATTATTGAACTAAAACCAAATCATATCCTAGAAAACGAATTTAAAAACCAGTAGTCAGGAAGTGTTTACTTGTTTGAAAGCACTAACTGTGTAAACAGACAAGTAAACCATGTACAGTTAATGGCATATATACATTATTATTATTATGGAACTATATTTGCAGAAAATTGTATAAGAGAGACAGACACATTTCTAAATGTTCATTACCAGTATGTACTGACTCTGACTGTCTAATAGAAGTTGGAATTTAGTTCCACAGTTTAGAAGCCTAATATCTAAAAGAGGTCTCTCCATGTTTTCTGTATTTTACAGAAAATATGTGCAGAAGGGCAGCATCTGTAGATCTAAGATCACGAGCTGGAACATACACAAGGAGGCATTCTGCAATGGAAGCTGGTACTGGTTTATCTTCAGCATTATAGACCAGCAGCACAACTAAAACCTATTCTAAAGGATACTGGCTGCCTGGGCAGTTCTTTTAAAACAGGAGGGATATGAGCTCTCATTGTTTGGTTTGGATTTGAACTGTGTTCTGTATGAGGTTTAGGGGACCCTGGTAAGAAAAGCATTACAGTAATCAATATGGCTGTAACAAACACATGAACAAGATTCTCTGTGTCGCTTTAACTTCAGCCATATTTCTCAAATAACAATAATCTTTAGCAGGGCAGGAAAAATGGAAAAAGATAGAAAAGTTAGAAAGGTAGCAACACAGCAAAGAGGCACAGAAGGAAAAGTGCAAATAAAAGTGCAGTTAGTGTGAATGAAATAATAAGAATCAGAAGTATACCATGCAAAAGATAAAAACATTAAGTGCAGGAGAATAGGGAACTTTACTGTTTGTCTACTATTCTAACATTCCAAAAGATAACAGAAGATGAGCCACCATGACATACTACCCTGACTATAGAGGACAATCAGTCTTATGACCACATTTATTACACTGTTAGGCATACTGCTTCAAACACCTCCCATTTTATACATCAGCCCTGGAAACATTTTCAGGGAGGATATCAGAACTGTTGTGGGGACATGCACGAGACAGAAGGTAATGCAGAAGGTGATGGAGACTATTTGGACTTCAGGACTAAAACTTAATAAAGGAAATTCCCAGAAAAGCTGACCACAACTGGATCTCCAGGGACAAGTAGTGACCACATTCAAGTGAATATTCGAATAAAATTAGAAAACCGAGATGACTTCTAGGAATGTTTAACTATATCGGATGATACGTGCCACACCAAAAGATTCTGGGGACCACAGCGTGTGTGAACCTCGCGACGGTTTTATCAACACCTTTGTGGTCTTGAAATTTACAAGTTGAGAATGGACCATAAGCCATTGGTGACCCCCAACTATTATGAACTACTGTTCTATAAAGGCCACTGATGGAAAAGTTACAGAAAAATAGCCTTGAGAAAGAACTGCAAACATATGTAGACTCCGTGGAGGAAGTTGTGTGAGACATTCAATTATCAAGCTGATCAGAGAAAGGGCAATGGAAGCTTTCCTACTGTAGCACATACACAGCTCTGTATATAAAACTCCAGGGAGGATATTTTACCACTGTAGTTACTAAAAGGTTAACTAAAATGATAAAAAAAGTCCATGTTAATTTGGAGCTTCTTGTTAGAATTTTCCTGTTTCACCTTAAATAGTGCACTAGTTGCAATCTGGCACCTCAGGCCAGAACTGCTGCAACATTTAAGGTAGAATAGGAGCCAGGACATAACTGCTTCAAGCAGACATTAGCAGGGCTGTCAGAGGAAAACAGTGCTGCTAATTTAAATCTGTATATATATTCAGTACTGTCCCTGCGTTAACACACGTTACAGATACTCAGTCATAATGAGCTGTTGCTTCATGTGGAAGAGATTCTTGACTGATTAAGAGAGCCAGGGGTAATGCTGGTGACGAGTCGAGTGTGTTTCAGTGCTTTCTCTTGTTTAACACACACGTTACAAAGAGTCAGGGGCTGTTAATAAGACAGGAGCAGGGTTGAGAAACACCGCCCTAACCACAGTGGGCCTGCGCCTCCCTAACAAGGGTATCCATCATAAGCCCTCCAATTCCTGCAGACCTGCAAGTCTCTGGCTGAAGCCGGTCACCATAATGGTCATATTGGTGTTTTTGCAGACACACGTGCCCCTGGTCAGATTAGCAGTAAATTATGGTCAATATAACTTTGGTTGCCCACCAACAAGGTTATGGTCACGATCTCTAAGAGAGCGAGAGAGTAAACGAGGGTCAGAGACAGAAATAACATACTTTATCTATATAATTACCATGCATCTATCAAATTACCATTTATATGATTAAATTTTTTATTTATTTTTATACTGTTCAGAATTTAGAAACAATGACAGCCATATATGTCATATATTGCTGCATTCCGTAAGCAGAAGCGCTGTATTGGGTGGGGGAAGTTAGGACAATCCTAAGGGCCTGTGACTGACAGTGGCTCAAAAAGTATATTGGAATTTTCCTTTTTCAGTATTAAACTATTAAACCTTCATCAATCATAGGATATTGTCTTTAAAAGATTTTTCTTGTTTGGTAAACATCCACACTCTGCATTTGCCTCCCCACTGCTACAGGACATGGTTCAGTCCGTCCTCAGAATGGCGTGAATTGGAATTGGGAGTATTGTAGTGTCAAGTTTAAAAGAAAAATCTGGTTACCAGAAAAAAGAACAAAGAAAGAAAGTAGTCTGTGCGTGGTGGAAATAAACATGTTAGCTAAGTTCAACAGACTAATGTTAGTTATTTATCTAATGATAATATCTTCACAAAAATGAAAAAGTGTTTACATTGCACTCCTCTTTAGCAGCCTTTTAATGCAGGCAAAGTTTTAGCCGCTGTTCATACTAAAGGTTTCCATCGTCTCTGTCTGCCCTACTGCCAGAGGCTGAAGAAGCCTTATATAGCGCCCCCATCCTTATGCAAGAATGAAGAAGCAGGTTGGCATAATTGAATAATTAGGCTTTTTTCTTAATAAGTATTACATTACATATGGAATTTCTTTATAAGTATTATAAAAAAATAAATAAATTTTAAGATTTAAAGTTTAAATCTAAATATTGCAATTACTTCCATACTTTGCTGCAAAACAAAAGCACAGACTTTGATGCCTGTTGTGCTGGTTTAGTGTTGGTCTTGCACTAGCTGGTCACCCTCAGCATGTCAGTGCTGGTTGTCCAGCATATCAGTATTCAAAACAGGTAAGCAGCCATGCGGGACATGGAGACCTTTGTTAGGGAATTAGCAGTATACTAAGGCATCGAATAGAAGAAAAGGGAAAGATAGACTGGGTAATTTATAGCAAAAGTACTAAAGTCTATTTGCATTCCATTTATGCTTTTCGCTCATGAAGAAATGTGATGTGGTGTGGCATCATATGTATGATAATTTCCAAAGCTATATGATGAGATTTGCGCACATGTCAAAAAGGATTTTGCTTCACTCCTCTTTGCAGACCATCTCTAAATCATTAAGATTTTGAGGCTGTTGCTTTGCAACTCAGATCTTCAGCTCCCTCCATAATTTTTCTATGGGATTAAGGTCTGGAGACTGGCTAGGCCACTCCATGACCTTAATGTGCTTCTTTTTGAGCCACTACTTTGTTGCCTTGGCTGTATGTTTTAGGTCATTGTCGTGCTATAAGACCCAGCCACGACCCATTTTTAATGTCCTGGCGGAGGGAAGGAGGTTGTCACTCAGGATTTTACGGTACATGGCTCCATCAATTCTCCCATTGATGCGGTGAAGTAGTCCTGTGCCCTTAGCAGAGAAACACCCCCAAAACATAATGTTTCCACCTCCATGCTTGACAGTGGGGACGGTGTTCTTTGGGTCATAGTCAGCATTTCTCTTCCTCCAAACACGGCGAGTTGAGTTAATGCCAAAGATCTAAATTTTTGTCTCATCTGACCACAACACCTTCTCCCAATCACTCTCAGAATCTTCCAGGTGTTCATTGGCAAACTTTATATGGGCCTGCACATGTGCCTTCTTGAGCAGGGGGACTTTGCGGGCACTGCAGGATTTTAATCCATTACGGTGTAATGTGTTACCAATGGTTTTCTTGTTCCCAGCTGCTTTAAGATCATTAACAAGTTCCCCCCGTGTAGTTTTAGGCTGATTTCTCACCTTCCTCTTGATCAAGGTGACCCCACAAGGTGAGATTTTGCATGGAGCCCCAGATCGAGGCCGATTGACAGTTGTTTTGTATTTCTTCCATTTTCTTACCGTGGCACCAACAGTTGTCTCCTTCTCACCCAGCGTCTTACTGAAGGTTCTGTAGCCCAGTCCAGCCTTGTGCAGGTCTGTGACCTTGTCCCTGACATCCTTAGAAAGCTCTTTGGTCTTGCCCATGTTGGAGAGGTTACAGTCTGACTGATTAACTGAGTCTGTGGACAGGTGTCTTTTATACAGGTGACAGTTTAAGACAGCTGTCTTTAGTGCAGGTAACGAGTTGATTAGGAACGTCTAACTGGTCTGTAGGAGCCAGAACTCCTAATGTTTGCTAGAGGGATCAAATACTTATTTCTCTCTGCAAAATGCAATTAAATCATACATGTATACATAATTCATTTATGAACATGATGCAGCTTACTGACTACAGCTTACCTGAGCAGACCACTCCAGCATCTTTACCATGATTACAGTTGTGTTTACCCCATCCACGCGATGCACAATTCTTTAGTGTAGGCTCTGATCCACTACAGTCCACACCACTCATCCAGATTGGTCCTGATCCTGCTCCGAAGTGAGCATCATTCAGTACATCTACAGCCTCTCCACACCCCAGCTCTCTACACACCACTGCAGCATCACTCATATCCCAGTAATCACCACACACTGTTCCCCACTGTCCTCTATGAAGAACCTCCACTCTCCCAGCACAGCGACTCCCACCATCTACCAACCTCACACTGTCTGCATTACAGAGAGAGAGAGAGAGATAGAGAGAGAGAGAGAGAGAGACAGAGACAGAGAGAGAAAGAGAGAGAGAGAGAGAGAGAGAGAGAGAGAGAGACAGAGAGAGAGAGAGAGAAAGAGAGAGAGAGAGAGAAAATAAACTAATGCAACTGACAATATTTTTTTTTTTCATGTTAAACAGCTCATCACATAATCTAAGAATCTAACAGGACTAACAGGAAAACGTGTAGCCCTTACCAGCACACACAAGTCCTGAATCATAAGCATGGGAGTAGTTGTGTTTGAGTGAAGGTGATGTTGGACAGGAGTGAATCTGAGATTCGTTGCCTCTACACTGAAGCTCCTCTGACCACACCTGACCCTCCCCTCTGCCAAAAGCACCTCCTCCCAGTACCTCCACAGGAAGCCCACAGCCCAGCTCTCGACACACAACCTCTGCATCCTGCTGGTCAAAGTCAGCATCACACACCGTGTACCAGGTCTCTCCATGAAGTACCTCCACTCTCCCAGAGCATTGAGAAACACCAACAAGCCTGACACCTATTAGAAGAGCAGGATTGTACAATACCATAGTTTCTTATGTCATACATCATACAGTTACTAAATTCAACATATTAAAATATTTATATTTTATATACTAACACGTTAACGTGTTAACATATTTCCTGTTTTAAGGTATACCTATTTTAAGGAAATTTTATGATTTTTTCCCCTAAACCTACCAGAGCAGATGACTCCTGCATCTTTAGTATGATCACACACATTTTTTCCCAATCCTGGTGATTTACAGTTCCTCAGTGTAGATTCTGATCCACTGCAGTGTACATTGTTTATCCAGATTGGTCCTGATCCTGGTCCATAGTGAGCATCACTCAGTGCATCTACAGCCTCTCCACAGCCCAGCTCTCTACACACCACTGCAGCATCTCTCATATCCCAGTAATCACCGCACACTGTTCCCCACTGTCCTCTATGGAGAACCTCCACTCTCCCAGCACAGGGACTGCGTAGGGACCCTTCCATCAACCTCACGCTGTCTATACAAAGGACGAAGGGAGGATAAAAATGTTTTTCAGCACATACAGTGCATTACATCAGATATAATATATTGTTGCTCTCCAAAGAAAAACAAGGATCTCCAAAATGGCAACTTTACAGGAGAGGCCAAAAACCTAATTTAGCTTTAATGTAAGTCAATGAAACCAGACTATTTCCCAAACAGGTTTGGGCCATTTCCGTTGTTCCGTTCATCATATAATATTTTACAGAGTTTAAATGTGCTGTTCTCAAATGATGCATAAAAGTGAAAATCAACAAAAACAGAGAAACATTGTTTTTTTGGACAGTGACATTACATATACATATTACATTTATTTAAGATTCCAAAAATGCAATGAGTGAAACAAAAAGTTACATGAGTTATTACCAATGGCATTAAAAAGAACATTTCCTGAACAGATGACTCCAGCATCGTCAGGATGGTCACAGTCATGATCACCCCATTCATTCGATATACAGCTTATTAGTGAAGTCTCTGAAATACTGCAGTCCACTTCATCCAACCAGATTGGTCCTGATCCTGGTCCAAAGTGAGCATCACTCAGTGCATCTACAGCCTCTCCACAGCCCAGCTCTCTACACACCACTGCAGCATCTCTCATATCCCAGTTATCACCACACACTGTTCCCCACTGATCATCATGAAGAACCTCCACTCTCCCAGCACAGCGACTCCCACCATTCATCAACCTCACACTGCCTGTACAACAAAGGGAAACACAGGGAGAGAGGCAATAAATAATCAAAAATATGCTGTTTTTATACAAAACAGGAATACTATTCCGACAGATAAGCTCAAAGCTGGTTATTTAAACACAAAGGAATAGTCTTTTCTTTATATTTTAAACACAATTATACACACACACACACACAGACACACACTGTTTTAAAGTATAACACTACATGTTTTACAGGATCATCTAATTGTATTCTTCAATTAAACACTTTGGAATGGATCCAAAATTAACTGAAAGAGACTGATACATAGAGAGAAGGAGACAGAGAAAGACTACGCAGGGCAAATTGTAGTTCAAATGTGATCAGTACTTTATGTTATTATTGTGTAGATAAAGAGAGTAAACACTTACCAGCTGTGGAGAGAGGGATTGTGGAGGAGAGAAGAATGAGAACCACACAGCTGTCCATCTCCCTCTGACCTGCACACAGTCCGTTCAACTCAGCAGCAGAACAAGCTTCACCTCCTCTATCCCAGAGAGACTGAAGATACTGAGAGAGAGAGAGAGAGAGAGAGAGAGAAAGAGAGGCTCCCCACAGTCGCCAATCACACTCACTATTACCTTATTAGAAAGAGAAGAGGAAATCATCAAACATTTTCAGTGACAAATCAGAGAGGTGCATTTTCTCCTCCTCCATATCCTCCTCCTTATATCAAAAGAGCGTCAGCGCTGATGAACAGAACTCCACCTCCGTCTCTAGAGGAGTGTGTGTGAGGAGAGACGCTCACAGCAGTGTGGTGAGAAACACAGCAACATACAGGAGACTGAGTTCAGAGAGGAAACACTCCAGTGTAATACAGCACTGATGCTGCACCTGCAGAGACACGCTGATAACCATCTCTCACACACACACACTCACCCACACACACACACACACACACACACACACACACACAGACTCCCTCTCTCTCACACACACACACACACACACACTCAACCCCCCCACCACACACACAGAGCAGAATACAGATATAAGAAGACTAGTTTATCACTCAGTAAATTTAAAACAAAACTTATTCACAGTTATTTTATTTATTTGATCTAAAAATGCTGCAGTTTAAGTTTTCTGTTATACAGAGAGTATCACGTTATGTAGTCATGATCCAAACAAATGCAGAATAATTTAATTAATTACCAAACACATTTGATTAATTAATTAATTATAATACTATATTTACACTAATACTAATTTAATACTTTCTTTTTATCAATATCATTAAACTGAGCACTTTATATGTCATTCCAGTTCAGCTATTTGATTTGATCAGTGCAGTACACGGTACACAGTAACAAAGTTCACAGAGGTGAAGGGAGTTTTCACTGTACTGATCGGCCGATGTCACTATTGTGTGTCCTGTTTCGGCTTCTGTGTTCCTGCAGGTAAAATTCCTTCAGCGTCTGTTCTCTACAGGTGTGACAGCAGAAATCCTTAATACCGAGGCACAACCAGGTCCATCAATGACCTGGCTCCTCTTGCTTCACATCGATGACCTGCAGGAAGCGAAAGAGAGAGCAACAGAAGAAAAAGACAGAGAGAGACAGAACTCTCCAATAGGGATATGCATCGTAAAACCATAAATATTGAATTACTTTAATTAATAATTTACATGAAAACACTGTGACTGTTCCTCTATAATCATATTTATGGCAAACAAAACATGTGTGGACATGCTGTGGGGCATGTTTTTGTTTGTTGTTGTTTTTTTACTGGACCCCTCCAGGCTCTGACAGCTAGTTGGGAATACTGTTAGATTGTCCAGGTAATAGTCTGATCTGTCAGTTGGATCATCCAGACCAGTATGGCAAAAACAGAACTAAACTAGAATGCAGTGTAACAACTTCCATCAATATGTGAAAAAATCAGTTTCACGCCTCTGACCTACGACCTCTTATACCACTGGTCATCTTAAAACATATGGGGTAATAAACAGCATCAGATCAGATGTGTAGTAGATCCAGCTGGTGAGCTTCTTTAGCTAGCTTTTAGAATTTTTGGGTAATTATACATAATTGTTATAGTATTTTATAGATCAATTTCCATTATAGGGTATTCACATAAGACACACATGGCATAATGCTGTTATTTCCAGGAAACCCTGGGCTACTCAGATATGTCAGTATTTAACATGTAGATACTGACAGTGCTTTGATATCTTTCTTGAATTGACTAAGTGTGTATTGTAAGCTACTTAGTGTCTGCAAAATCCTGTAAATTCTTGCTTATATACTGACAATTTCGTTCCACCCCATGTACCACATGTGATGCGAATAATAAAGTCTCCTTGAATCCTTATATAAATCTTGGATATAGGTTTTAGGGCGGATATCTTCACAGAAATGGTTTGTCTAGAATATCTGTCCAATTGAGATGCATGTTTTTAATACTCAAAATCAAAATAGTGTTATATATATATAGTGCTCATCTGAAGTAGGTGTTCATTACCCTACATATATAATGTACAGTATTAGGTCACCCTGTAGTCTACATCAGACTTAAGATCACATCATCATTAGTCTGCAATAGCCACAACACGAATTATCTGTAAGGGCACACTTTCCCTTTCTCCATCATATTAGGAGAATCCTGCACTGTGGAAGCTTGGCCCATCTTATGAACCACCAACATAATTACAGACTAATCAGACTGTCCTTTCTTTCATACTCCTTTCATACTTTACTTTCTTGTGCTGTCTTGTATCTGGTGTTGACCCAAGGAGGATGGGTTCCCCCTTTGAGTCTTGGTTTCTCTTGAGGTTTCTTCTTTCCTAACTAAGGGAGTTTTTCCTTGCCACTGTCACCCTCAGCTTGCTCACTGGGGGCTCGAACGGGTCTTTCTGTGAGGTCTCTGTTAGCGGCATTAAACACCACCGCCATTTACAAACCACTCTGAGTTGTGAAGTAAAATCTGTGGATCTGTCTCCTTTTTAGGAGCTTGTGTGTAACATTTAAAAATGAGTCCTTAAAGCAAACCGTAGTGTGGACACGGTCCAGTCAGGAAACTTATAGTAATCTAAATAATCCTTGAAGACTCATAGAAGACAAGCGTCCAGACTCTTCTCTTTCTGGCTCCCAAATGGTGGAACGAAATTCCCACTGGCTGTCCAAACAGGCGAGTCTCTCGCGGTCTTTAAACGCAGACTGAAGACCCATCTGTTTGCAAAGCACTTAAGTGAGGGAGCTCTAGTAGATGTGTAAGTAATGTGCATGTGGCCCCTGTTCGGGCACTGTCTGAGCTTGTGGTGAGTTTTAGGCTCTAACCTTCCTGTACTAGCTGGAAATATTATCCAGCAGAACACTAAGCATGGATGGTTGTAAGTAGCTCTGGATAAGAGCGTCTGCTAAATGCCTCAAATGTAAATGTAATGCCGAGAAGGCACAGCTCCTAATTCTAGCACCAAGTCAGTAGCCTCCTCTTCACTAAGGGCAGTGAAAATGCTCATTTCAGTCTTGGCTTTTTGGTCTTTGCTCCCTAAGCTCCTCAGAGAGATCCTTTGATTTGTTCCCTTCATCCTTTCCCGGGAAGCACACAATGATAAGCCTCAATTGGAACTTAAATATAGAGGGAAAATTATTTTAAAGATCTTTATACCATATACAACACATTCCATTTCTGGAAAAGGTGCGACATTTTATAAAATGCAACAAAAACAGGTTGATGCAAAATACTCAAAACTCAGGACTGTGTTAAGTGACAAAATATTCCCTCACCAAGTGTGGCACAAATTGTTGATCCACAACCACCTTTTACATCCTGTAATGATCCCTCATCTCTAATTCATGTGTTTGTTGTGAGAGTGAAAAAGATGTAACTTGAATATTCTATATTCTAATTCACTCTTATTTTGCCTCTTGCTGTATGTTTTTAAGTGAGTTTAATCAAATTATAAATGTTTTTATATATTTACTAAAGGCAATCACGTTTGTCAGTGAAAACACTCTTTATTATTTTTTAAAAATCATACCATGTGATTTTCTGGATTTCTTTCTTAGATTCTGTCTCTCAAAGTTAAAGAGCACCTTTGATAATTACAGACCTCTCCATTCTTTGTAGGTGGGAAAACTTGCTAAATCGGTAATGTATCAAATATTTATTTTCCCTACTGCACTTATGTAGTACAATATTTGTTTTGAAATTTTAGCTTATAAAGAATAAAAATGTGCTTATAATCTTGAGTCTTTCTCATTTGTATAAGGGTCAATGACATGCCACGGTCATTGACCCAGCACTGAAAGGATTTGTGCATTTATATTCCGCGGATGATTTACAAACTTCACCACTTTCACACAGACATTCATGATAATGACATCAATAACATGATTGTTTTAAGTTTACTGAAATGTTCACAATGTGCAATTAAAACTATTATGCGGCATGAAAACATGATAAACAATAATATATGGTTCTGATTAACATGATTTCAAAATCAAATAGATTTATTCCATTGTTAAGTTGTGGAAATGTTAGTTTATAACAAAGCCAGTGACAAACACTGCACTTATAAATGTTCAGATTTTTATTTTTAAAGTTTGTGAACCCTTTGAGTGTAATGTGAAATGTTAAGTGAATCTAATTAAAATCTGTTTTTGCAAGGAATTCACTGTATCACTCATATCTTTAAAAAGATTTTAAACAATAGGATGTCATTTGGAGTGACAGGTCATCTTGTTCGTGAGACTAATAATAGAAGTAACTGTATTAAATCCTAAATTAAATATCCATGGTATTTTAATTAATTTTATTTAATTTACAGAACAAATGTTTTAAGTACATCAAGGAAGGTGACTGTAAGATCACTGTTTACAAAACATCAAAGTGATGCAAATCTTTGTTTCTCAATGTATTCAGTTACAGTGAACTTGTGCAACAAATGTTAAGCGTGTTAAGGAAATTAATTCATATTAAGATAAATCACACCACATGTTATTTTACCAAATCACTTGATTTAACTTTTAAAATGAATGTATGTGTACACAACATTCTACCTGTTTGAACAACTGGGATAGATACTCTTATTTCTAATATTTTAAATTTAGCCTGTTGAAAATCCTTGTCATTGACTCATAAGTGCAATCCACTGGTAAGTCTACTTAAAGTACAATGGTCTATTTTATGCATAAAAAGTATAATATAATATATAGTATAGTATAGTATAGTATAGTATAGTATAGTATAGTTTAGTATAGTATAGTATCTAACAAACATGTTACATCTAGTAACATCATTACTCCTTCAATCTGTCATCAGTCTTCTCTTTGACTGAACTGGCTCCATGTTCCTCTCTGTCTCCCTCATAGTGCTCTCTAAGAGGAAGCGTAAGACTCTGACTGAGGCAGTCTATGAGGAGATCGACCACAGATACCGCAGATTGCAGGAGTGTTCTACATGAGGATTATTGTAATGTAATATTTATTCCCCACCAAAAACACTCCTTCTACTTGTACATACTCTAGAAGTAAAGGTGAGAGAGGATGAGAGCGATGCTGCTTCAGATGATTCCAAACTCCAGGGGTGAGTAAGTGTCAGTAGAGGGGAGGACTGTGTTAAGGTGCATAAGAGAAGGCCTCAGCACACATACCATACTGAGCTGAACATCCCAGTAAAATTCTGATAAAGCCTTAAACATCATGTCAGTAATTATGACTTATGAAGGGGAGACAGTCTAACCCAAACCCTGTTACCACAATCACCTTTACACAGGAGCTTACACACTACACGCCCCTCTACTGACAAATACTGCCTCTGGCCTCCGGTGTGTCTTCATTTGGGTCAATGTTGCTTTTTCACTATTCTCACCTTTTCCACTGAGTATAGAAAAAACACAACATAAAATAAAATATCCAGTTACTACTTACTTCTCCTTACCCCATATTTACAGTCAGCAGCTGATCACAGCTACAGTACAGTACTGTGGTTCAGATGAGTGCCGAATGTACATAGAACTATATGACATATGACAAGAACATGCCAGTAAGGATTAAGTTGACCTTATGAATGAAGATAAATGGTTATTATAAGAGTAAATGAGTTATATGATAGTTTAGTGTATATTAGATGAAATGTACAGTAGAGTAGATCTACATGTAGTGTAGTGAGCTACTTCTGCTGATAAGCATCTATCAGGCAGCTGAAGTTAAACTGTCTCATCCTGTAGACCTTCCATTTTAGGACTTACAGAGAAACCACACAGCTGCAGGTGCAAGAGAGGGAGAGGGAGAGAGAGAACGGGGGGGGGGGAGGGGGGGTGGGGGGGGGTCAACCGTGTGTGCATGAGAGAGAGAGAACAGGGGGGGTTCAACTGTGTGTGTGTGTATGTGTGTGTGTGTGTGCATGTGTGTGTGTGTTTGTGTGTGTGTTTGTGTGTGTTTGTGTGTGTGTGTGTATCCGTGTGCATGTGTGTGTTTGTGTGCGTGCGTGTGTGTGTGCGTGTGTGCGTGTGTTTGTGTGTATGTGAGAGAGGGAGAGAGACTGAGTCAGACTGAAGGAGATTCAATAGGCTGAGAGACAGTAAATCAATAACAGTGACTGACTGAACAAATGACAAGTAATAAACCCAGTGAGTGAATGAGTGAGTGAATGAGTGGGTGAATGAGTGGGTGAAAAAGTGGGTGAATGAGTGGGTGAATAAGTGGGTGAATGAGTGGGTGAATAAGTTAGTGTCTGAATAAGTGACCAAATGAGTGAGTTACATTGACTGAATTATTAATCAAGTGAGTGACTGAGTGGCTAAGTGGCCACATGACAAATGAGTGACCGGTTGATAAGTCATGAATGAGTGACTGAGTGATCAAGTGAGTGACTGACCGAGTGACCAACTGACTCAGTGAGTGTTTGACCAAGTGAGTTAGTGTTATCATGTGACCAAATGATCAAATGATGAAATAACCTCTGGATGGCTGAGTGACCAAGTGACAAAGTAAGTGACTAAATGACCACATGACCAAGTGTGTGATAACTGAGTCAGACTCAGTTAAGTCAACAGAGTCAACTAAGTGATTAAGTGATTGACCAAGTGAGTCAGTGTTACCAAGTGACTAAATGACCAAGTGAGTGACAAAATAATATGTCTGTCATGAGTGCGTGACTAGTGATAAGTGACTGGGTGACTAAATGAATTGAGTGATCGAGTGACCAATCAACCAAGTAACTGAGCGATGAACTGACTCAATGAGCAAGTGATTGACCAAATGAGTCAGTGTTACCAAGTGACCAAATGAGTGAGTAATGGGATGAGTGACAGAGAAAGTGTGTGACCAAGTAAGCAGGTCATCAGTTGACCTTGTGACAACTGAGTGACCAAGTGACAGAATGACCAAGTGAGTGACCAGGTAATACATCATCCATGCCTGAGTAGCTGAATGAGTGTGTGAGCAGTGATAAGCTAGTGACCAAGTGACTGAGTGACCGAGTGACTAAGCGACAAACGTACTACTGCACAAGTGATTTACTAAATGCGTCAGTGTGAGTGACTAAGTGACCACGAGTGACCAAGTGAGCAGGTAACCAAGTGAAGTTGTGATTACTGAGTGACCAAGTGACAGAGTGAGTGACTAAATGATAAAGTAGTAATTGTGTGATTGACCAAGTTAGTTAGTGTTACCAAGTGACCAAATGATTGAGTAATGGAATGATTGAGTGAGTAAGTGACCAAGAGAGTGAATTGTGAAAATTGAGTGACCCATTAGAGAGTGAATGACTAAGTGACCACTTGACCGAGTGAGTGACCAAGTAATAAGTGTGTCATAACTGAGTGGCTGAATGAGTGTATGACCTGTGATGAGTTAGTTCCGAGTGACCAAATGAGTAGCCAAGAGACCACATGACCAAGAGCTGGACCAAATTAATGACCAAGTGATAAGTGAGTCATGAGTGAGTGACTGAATGATTGAAAGTGATTGTGTGAAAAAGTGATTGAGCAAATGAGTCAGTGATGATACTGATGCTGATTTAATGATATTGATCTACATTCTGACAGAAGACATGACAGATAACTGTGATGATGCTGTTACTGGACCAAACTCCAACATTATGCTGAGTAAGTTTTACTGAATGTAGATAAATCATTTACACTGAAGCTTCAACTCAGTAAACACATCATACTGTTAAAACTGATCTTCCTATGTTGGTGTAGTGGACACACCAGAGAGCTATGATGATGTCATCACTGATGGACAGGATGTAGGAGGGGTTAAAGGTGAGTGGCTGATATTGCTGTGTATGATAATTTGTATGAATGAAAAGGTGGAGTGCACAAAAGAACAATTTTACCAATCATAAGACTGATGCCGCTTATCCAATCTACACAGCTTTAACAAGCTATGTTTTCCCCACCGTCTCCACTGTTAAGAGTGGTAAGTGAGCTGATAAGAGTGAAAGTGGGCCTTAGCAAATGGAAGTCACCCTAGAAAACATAATCAAACTTTTTTTTGATTAAAGGTAAAATTTTAAATTTTTTTCTTTTATTTCAGTTTCAGTTATAAACTGTTGTTTGAGTAAATCTGTACTTTAAATAAAGACTGTTTAGTGCTGTGATTGTGCTTTTAGAGGAGCAGTAAATTATGTTAATTAAGATAAAACTTAATTTAGAGGAAATTACAGAAATTACCACAAAGCTGAAAGTGATGAAACAGACTGAACTAGTGTGATGTATAAAGAATTATTAGTGTAGAGAATTATTTTTAAACTGAACACCATGATGGTGAAGGTAAAACCTGCAGATTCTTATTGAAGGAAATCAGTTTGGTGCCCAGGCTGGAGAAGGCTACTCATAGCTGTGTGCTGCCCCCAGTGGTTTAAAACAGCAGTACAACTCACTGCAGTCTCTGTAGAGGTAGTAGTAATAGCTTCAGCACTGTGAACCACAGAATAATGTCCCAGTCTATCAACCCCACCCCCCATCAGGGTACTGAACTGTAGGAGCTCAGTGCTGCTGTAGCTGATGTTTCTTCTGTTCTGACTGAAACGGGCTCTGCTGCTGGCATCAGTGCTACACTCCACTCAGCTACTTTTCCTGAAAAACCATGTGTCCTGATTCGGATTATATTAATAAAGTTCCAGATTAAAACTGTATTTCTCAGTAACACTAGTTGTAGTATAGGCGTTACAGGATAAATGTCTGAAATACACTGGGTTTGTCAGTTTGCCTATTATAAAGGTAGATTATAGATTTTCCTTCATAACACCACTTTTTATTTAACATTTATGTGTCTAGATTAATATTATATTAATAAAGTGTATATGCAAAACAGTATGTATCAGCAACCTATTTACCTAACACAAATTGTGGTGTAAATTTTTTTATTTAAAGAATAATAATTTCCTTCATATTTCTACTTTTCTTAAAAAGTAATGTTTCCTGTTTATGATTATTTTTATGAAGTTCCAGAGCAATACTGTATTTTTTTTACAGCTACAATAGTCTGAGTATAAGCATTACAGCCTAAATCTGTAATACACACTGATGTTGTCTGTCTAGTAAAAAATGTGATGCAAAAGACTAATATTTTCCTTCATAGCCACTTTTTACTCAACATCCATGTGTCCTTAGTAGGGTTATATTAATAAAGAGTACACCCCAAACTCACACTCAAAACATTTTACAGCAATACAAGTTTTAGTATAGGAATAAAAACCATAAGGGTTAAATTCAGCTGATTTAATCTATTAGCCTAATACAACATGTGGTGATAATTGTAATTATATTGTATTGTATATTGTATTGAGGAGGGATGTAAATGCACAGTGGTTTTACTCAAGTTTGTTAATCATTAATTGTCTGTCTGTGTGTGTGTGTGTGTAGGTGTGTGTGTGTGTGTGTGTGTGAGTGAGATGGTTATCAGTGTGTCTCTGCAGGTGCAGCATTAGTGCTGTATTACACTGGAGTGTTTCCTCTCTGAAGTCAGTCTCCTGTATGTTGCTGTGTTTCTCACCAAACTGCTGTGAGCGTCTCTCCTCACACACACTCCTCTAGAGATGGAGGTGGAGTTCTGTTCATCAGCGCTGACGCTCTTTTGATATATATGGAGGGAGAGAAAATGCCTCCTCTGATTTGTCACTGAAAATGTTTGATGGTTTCCTCTTCTCTTTCTAATAAGGTAATAGTGAGTGTGATTGGCGGCTGTGGGGAGCTTCTCGCTCTCTCTCTCTCTCTCTCTCTCACTCTCTCTCTCAGTATATTCAGTCTCTCTGGGGTAGAGGAGGTGAAGCTTGTTCTGCTGCTGAGTTGAACGGACTGTGTGCAGGTCAGAGGGAGATGGACAG
Organism: Prochilodus magdalenae; assembly: GCA_024036415.1. Lineage (NCBI taxonomy): Eukaryota > Metazoa > Chordata > Actinopteri > Characiformes > Prochilodontidae > Prochilodus > Prochilodus magdalenae. The sequence continues at coordinate 33,501 of JAMWET010005834.1, forward strand.
CTGTGTGGTTCTCATTCTTCTGTCCTCCACAATCACTCTCTCCACAGCTGGTAAGTTTTCACTCTCTGATAACTTCATGAATAAATTATGGTTCATTTATTTATTCTCATTTACAAAAAAAACAGACAGAACTCTCTCAGCTCTTTTTCATCTTTTAGCTGTTTTAGGACTGAAATCTCTCTCGCGCTCTCTCTCTCTCTCTCTCTCTCTCTCTCTCTCTCTCTCTCTCTCTCTCTCTCTCTCTCTCTCTCTCTCTCTCTCTCTCTGTGTTGTACAGTCAGCGTGAGGCTGGTGGATGGGGGCAGTCGCTGTGCTGGGAGAGTGGAGGTGTATCGTAATGAAAAGTGGGGAACAGTGTGTGATGATCATAATAATCACTGGGATATGAAAGATGCTGGAGTGGTGTGTAGAGAGCTGGGCTGTGGAGAGGCTCTGGGTATTCCCCAGTTTGGTCCAGGATCCAGACCGATATTGATGGGATTAGTGTGGTGTGATGGATCAGAGTCTGCACTGACCAGCTGTAGATCTTCTTTATATTATGGTCAGTACTGTACTTCTAATAATCAAGATGTTGGAGTCACCTGCTCAGGTAAGCTGACATCACTCCTGAAACACAAACACCTATCACTGACATTAACAGATCACACCTTTCAACAATCAGTTATAATCAATAATGATTTTCACCTCAGCTCTTAAATCATCCTTTGCTACTTTAAAATATTAATATTAATGTTTATGAATAATTATTAATATCTAAATATGTGAACATTTAGGATTTTCCATAAAATGAAAGCAGTAAATCATTTTTACATTCTGAGTGTTTTGGTCTAAACCCAAACTCTACCCTGATTAAAGTCAGATCTAGAACGTGTTAAATGACGTCCAGTACAGTCTCGGTTCTCTCCAGGAGATATTGCTGATGTTCACAGCATATAATCATTTATTTAAAGGGACAAAGATTACAGAGCTATTAATTAAATAATAATTAAAGGCAAATTATAAGATAATTGTAGGTCTTGGAATGTCCAGAGTCCAGAATTATTAATTATGTCATCCAGAATGTGAATTCCTTTTTGTTGCCACTGGGGAAAGGTGAAAGGTTTATTACCTGTGAGAAGTTTTTAATTATGAAATATAGGAGAAAACTGTGCCATCTAGTGGAAGTTTTAGCTATTCTTTCTGCCGTTCTCCAAGTTAGAAGTACATTAGCAATTATTGGTCCATACATCATTTTACAGAATTTCAAAGAACATTAGAGTATATAAAATCTTGCAAACTATGAGGAGCAACAATACCTTCCCCTATAGGGCGCCAGGAAGCTTTGGCATCAGGGTTAAACCATACGACTATAGACCGAAGTGTAAAAGCATGATGATATAATTTAAAATTTGGTAGCGAAAACCCAGATACGAGGAAAATGTTACTCCTATCCCGACCTACTTTATTCGCATACCACTGCGTACTTCTCAGCAGAAATACTGCCCCCATTCCTCGCGTTACCCTGTGCTTGCGCAGTTGATTTCGTCTCCTGGCCTCTTCCTACATTTTCATGACACGGACGCGATCCTTGTCAGAGTCTTACTCTCTTCCCGCTTACTCACTCCTAAGTCATATGAGAGCACTATCGCCACACTTATTTCTCACACTGCTCTCTCATGTCTCATCTCCTCCTAGCCGCACTCTCTCCTATATTCACCTCTTCACCCTTTGTTTCCCCCCCCTGCCTTCGACCTTCTCCGACCTTACCCCTAGGCCCTCCCTTCTGCGATTATCTCCAAGTATGTCTCAAGCTCATTCTTAGATTTCGTTGTCTTTTCCGATCTCTGGCCGGGCATGTCCATGTGTCCTAATTCTATTTTCCTTCTCTGTCTAGTCTCATCTTTGTCTCCATACCCTCGATTCTTCTTCTATCTCTCCTGTAATCGCCTCCTGGCGCGTGCCACCTGCCAAAACCTAATACTTATTGTCAATAGCTCCCATTGACTCAAGGCTTCACCAGTTATTTCAATAACCACCATTCCCTACCAGCGTGTGGACCGACAAACTCCCCTATTGTGTGGTACCCACTATCCTTCCCCCGTGCGCAGTATGTGTAAGTTGAAACAACCGTACGCGCTCCTCCCATTTCATACTTTGGCGAACTCTATAGTAAAGTCCTCTCGACTCGCTCCCTAGTCCATCCGTCGCCTCCCCCGTCTCCCATCGGTCTCTCCCCCCTCCCCTCCTCCCCTAGCCTCCCCCAAGCGAGCCTTATTGCCTACTCACATCTCCGCTTCTTATCACCCGATCACCGCACATCCCCTTCTTGTCTTAATCCCTACCTCTCACCGTGCTACACCTCTCAAAACTCTCACCATTCGCCGTTCGCCCCCCACTATTTCTTGGAGCTTCGCCGCATGCGCTCATGCAGTCACCACGTACCCCGCTGCCTCTATTTAGAGCATTTTCTACCCCTCCCCCGCGAGTCCTTCTGCAACCTACGCAGCGGTGCCCAAACACCCCCCCTTGCATATAGATATGCCCCCATTTAGTCTCGTGTCACTATCTCGACATTGCGTCTCCACCTTCAGCGTCACCCCACACCTCTCCCCTCCGACACTCCCTTCGAGTCCTCCCACGGAACAGAAAACCGGTCGATCCGGTACTTACAGCTTCAGACGAGAATAATAATAATGGGAGAGGCATATTGGGGACTGGGCCAAAGGTTCAAGAGACAAGGCAAATAGTCTCACGATGAGAACACTTCAACTAAATCACCGAGGAGCATTAGACAGGTCAGAGAAAAGTTGGGCTCATGATCTCACAAGCCGCAAGAGTGATTTAACAGTGGCCATATACTCTGCCGGTCGGAAGTAGGAACCACGAGAAACTGCAAAAAACAAAGTCGAAAACCACAGCATAAAGGTCAGGGCGCCCACTACAATATAGAATGTTTATGGAAAGCACTAATTCCAAGCACTTGATGATTTATAACTAAATTCCAGTCTACATCGGTCAAATTGCTTTTTCTGTGTTCAAGAGATAATTTCACAGCCGCAAGGTGTGAAGAGATATTTGTGTGCCAAAATCTAAAACGATGAAGCAGGCTCTGAAATAAGCAGATGGAAAAAAACAATGGATTAGATGAAGCCTGTTTGATTCGACTCATGACGTGTTTGGTACAATCTTTTGTGGGGTATATAGAAGGTCATTCAATGGTCGAAGAGTACAAATCCTAGCTGGAAACGCTTTTGTGCAAATAATTTGAAAATAAACTGACCATACACCAATCAGATTGACTTAAAGGGGCCTGAGTAACACGACTACCATTAAAAGTTGGGTCTTATATCCAGCGTTTAAGAAGGACGGAAATTACTGGAAGTATTATCACTAGTGAAGAACAAGAGATTATTTCTCAATTGAAAGCCTTTGTGTACAAAAAGACCTATCTAAAAGAATCGTGGAAACTAATTGAGATCAAACAAAAGGCTAAATAAAATTTTCATGGGGGAATCAACATCAAGGGCCAGGAGCTTGCCTTTGTTTCTTAGTTAGCAGTGCCTTTTTTTAATTCCTCCAACCGTTAATGGTTTTGCCGAGATCATAACCGCTTCTTATTCATAGACACTGATATGAGGGCAATAATTCCAAGTCTGATGTAAGTAGGAGATCATGGTAGTCATTATGGTGAAGGAGGCCAGAAGGATAAAAACACATATACAACTTCTTCATCGATAAACACTGCCTGAAACGATATGATTGATTTATGGGAAGGACGTCTGGGAGTCTAATAAGCCTATGTGGTGATGAAGGATAGGGAATATGGAGAGAAACTTTCAATTAGCACAGTTGAAGGCCTGAGCACGATAACTGGGCCGTGACCACTCATTAGTAATAATATGTCTAGGCCTGGTGGATCAAGAAATCTAGTATTTGTTTTTTAATGATGGAATTTTAATTCTCTTTTTAGTGAATTTTAGCTCAGATGCTGAAGATTCTCAAACCTGCTTGTTGTAATGAGTGCAGAATAAATAAGCTATTTTTTTTCAGAGGTTGTAATTTCTGCAGGCCTTTTAAAAACTTACTTTATCAGGGAGAGGCAATAAAAGTGGGAAGGCATGCTCATGTTCCTCTAATAAAAGCCTTTGCAAGCGCCCTCCCCACAAAAAAATGGTAGAATTTTGAAACAGAAGCTCACAAGTGAATTTGTGTTATAAAAATTCTTTCAAAGAATAGCACGGCCTAAAATGTGAGATAGGACGAATAAAAAAATAAAGCTCGTGAATGACAGGTTATTAAAACGCCGCACTCCATGTTGGCGATCTTATTGGCCGGGATAAGTGGTTCCATAGCAGAGGGAATTAGCACGGTAATGGATATATTAAGACGAGGTATCCGTTGGAAACACAAAAGATGGGTATATAAGAACTATGTACTCAATTCTGCCAAAATGTGTAGAGTAGAATAGTCTCATCACACACGGTGTGGCAAATATACGTATATACGCATTAGGGCGCACATAGCCTATCTCATTCGCTGGTGTAGCGGAGTAGAAGGATTAAAGAGAAAGTATGTTGTAAATAGCCCACTAGAATCAAGTAAGGTGAAGTTTATGGGATAATACCGAGGGAGAGCTTACTTACGAGCCCATAGCAAAAGCACGAGCATACATGCCAGAGCGATCTAGTTGATTGTCTTAAAAAACGGTTCATTCATATCGACGCCAATAAAAATAGTGGGGCTAGTACAAATTCTCGCGGAGACACCAATCGACTACGGAGGATCATCGGCCTTCGTAACTATTGTAGAAAGAGAGGATAAAACGTAAATGACTAAGAGAATGTACCATAACGTGCAAAGACGTGTTCCAATCTGGTGCATAAATGTGCAAAGAAAAGTAAGTTGTACCCTTAATAATTGCTTCCATATATGTGAAATTCGGCCAAAGCTGTTAAACAGCACCTGCTAACAAAAAAGAATCTTGTATTTATGGTCAATTATCTTACGTGAGTAAGATATATCAGGTCGCCACCCACTATTTTTTCCCACCACCAGCAAACGGCCCGCTACACTGAATAGGTATTTGTTGTAGAGCGCATTCTAGTGATATCTTGAGCGGTAAAAGATAGAGAGACTCCTGTAGTAATGCTATGTCTATTTCTATCCTATAAGGTAAAAGGGAATGCGCTTAGTGACTTCCTTGTAGCGTTGGAAGATAAAAAAAGGATGGACCGTTATCCACATGACGCTTAGCGACACAAGTAAGCCATTTGAGAGCATGGTGCTGGGTATTATCAGAACAAGCACATGTTTCGACCACCGGCTGCCGATCTCCCCGAAGATATTCTGAATCGGGCCGAGAAGCATAGTATCCTCCTCGATGGTAAAAGCTGTCCGTGACTAGTTAACGAAGAAATCTGAGACAGAGTAATCGGAGCAATCAACTCCCTCAGAGGAGGAGATAGGACCGCTGGGGACCCTGCCGCCTTCAGCAGACGCTGCCTGTCTGGTACCGGAGAAGCATGAATATGAAGACCCGCGGTTGATGCGATGGATATATCTTTTGCTCCCCCTATAAAACACGGTGAGGAGAGAGTCTTTCGATTATATTCTCAGAATTCGCCTAGCGATGGGAAAACCAAATCCTTAAATGGCTTTTTTGAAATGAAGACGGTCGCACTCGTTGGTCCGGTTGCCCTCCGGTAGACCTATCCAGTCGGATATATTTCCACGTGGATCACGGGGTCCTCCAGCTCTGCGAGCGTTTTTTCGATCGGTTTCTAGGAGGAGATGCTTGTGGTCTTAATCTCTCGTTTATGTTCGCGTGCTCACTCATCCACAGTAGTCCATCCTTGCAATACTAGAGCTTAGTGAGGAATGTGTCTGAACTGAGAAGTCATCGTTAGCGGGATTTGAAATCCCACACAGAGCGCTAGAATTGCGATTGAAAAAAAACTGGCCTGCTTCTCAATGATCTCGGTAACAGGATCAGCCATTTTAGCAAACTTGCACGGCTTGGGTATTTTGCTTTCAGTTTCGTCCTTGGACTGAGATGTTCTTGGGGAGGATAGTGGTCTTATCCTGGTGGCTGGGGCCTTTTCTATCCCATCATATAGTGCCGAAAGAAGTTCCCAAAAATAAGAAAAAACCCCATGAAAGAGGGTAACACTTGCAGGGAGCCTAGCTGCAAGCAGCCATTCCTGGATTCACCAAAAGGAGACGTTAACTGTAGACGTTGCCGGGACTGCATAAACGGTTGACTAACGTGTCCACATATCAGGCCTGGTTACTGTAGGGAAAAAGACAGGATGATAAAACCAGCTAGAAACTGTGGTTACCTTCTCTGTGATTGTTCTCTCCACATTACAGGACTGAGAAATGTTGTGGAAGAGATTCGGGTTGATAATTCATCTCGTTTTACAGTCCAGGTTCTAGTAGTTCTAGATAACAGGATACATATGAAGCTGACCATCATTTAATCATACAGCAGTTAAACTCAGCAGTAAGCTTATTATTAAAATAATCCACTTTAATAAACTACACTTACAAACTCTGTTTACTCGATCTAGCTGAGTGGTTCAACATCAGTTGGAATCTGTGATGTCCTGTACGCCTGTACACAGACTTACTGTAATTTTCAAATACACACAAGCTCACAGAAAAGTCCAGCCTGACTGGTGGTCATCATCTGTGAGCTCCTGGGAGAGTGGAAGGTGGTTCATCGGAGGAGACCTGGTACACGGTGTGGTGGTGGCTGACTTTGGTACCCAGAGGATGCAGAGGTGGTGTCCGAGGAGCTGGGGGCTGTGGCTTCCTGTGGAGAGGTGCTGGGAGGAGCTGCTTTTGGCAGAGGGGAGGAGAGGATCGTGTGGAAAGAGGAGCTTCAGTGTAGAGGGGGAAACGAATCTCACGATTCATCCTGTCCAACATCACCCTTTTTCACTCAAAACACAAACTGCTCCCATGGGGGGGGGGGACAGTGATTGTCGGGGCCTGTTGGTGCTGGTAAATAATGTTTATAATTATTAAGTACTGTTTAAATAATAGTAATTGAAAATTGTAGTGAATTTTGCAGCTGCTTGTTCCACCATTATAGAATTAATGATCTGCGGATAAGATAGACTATTAATATGTCCTCCATGGGGAAAAATTTCTCAATTAATGTGTGACAACACGATTACTGAAACAAACGCAGGGAAGTCAATACCGGTAAAAACACGGATCACAGAGACAAACAACGAGGCTAGTCAACTTAAAAGATTGAACCTGGTGAACTGTACTAGAAAATATAAGAAGGTTAGTTAAGCGCTAAGTAAGTAAAATACAATAAAAACCTATAGCAGACTTGTGTTGCATTAGTTGTGATAAAGTAGTGCTATCCAAACTAGCATAACCAGGTTCATATATTGCACAGCGTCTTATAGATTTGTGTGTAACTAATTGATAACAGCTGGTGCTGGCAGTTGCACAGTCATTCTTAAAATACCGTGATATCAGGGAGTATACAGGTGGTCTGTACAGGTGATAGGTACTAGGTGACGAGTGCAGAGGAATATGGTGAATATTAAAGTCAACATAATAATATTGATAGAAAAGGGGGTCCCTTATAAGCCCTGCACTAAACCCATACATATACTATACCTATCTTCTAGATAACTCTCCTCTCTAGTCTCTGTGTGCTCTCATATAACATGATGTGTGTCAGGGTTTACATAGAAGCTAGGACTGGTGAACGACTGTGAATCCTGTTACTGGTCGAGGTGGACGCTCCAGTCACCTCAGGAACTGGGGCACCAGGGTGTGATAGAAGCTGGGATATGAGAGCCACCTGCCAGTCGTCCCCTCTGTGGTCAGCGTGAAGTGGGGGAGTGCTGGTGGCGTTTGCGGTGGCGGTTCAGACTGCGTTTGCGCGGAGGCGGGTGGCCAAGATACTGGGGATGATGTGTTTGATTGTCAGGGCTGAAACGAAACACACCCGGTCACACAACGGTCCCATTCATTACCAGGAAGCTGCGAAAGTGCCATGCTCCTCATAGACAGTGACATTGGACTCTAGCTGTAATGGTCGAGCTAAGATTTAAACGTGTCTCTCAATGGAAATGTAAAAAAAAACCAGCCTTAAGGAGTCTGCCGATGTCAATCAGTTCTTATCAAAAATGTATGATTTGTTTTTTTACAGGTTCACTCACTGGCGTTACATGTAGTGGGAGCGTGCAGTTGTCTGGAGGAGTGTGAGTGTGAGGGCAAGAGGGGAGGTGTACTTTAATGCAGGACGGGAGGAGGGAACGAGTTGCAGTCATGCTGGACTCCTGGAGTGCGAAGTCTGTGGGCCTATGTTGGTCTGCAGACAGCTGGGCTTGTGGCTCTGCTGTTCAGCGTTCTTCCAGCTCCTCTCCCATCCAGATCCTGAACACAGACACACGTTGTTGTGACGGCTGTTAAACTGTACTGGGAGTGAAGGCTCATCGGGGAACTGCAGGCAGTGCACAAGCAGTCAACTTGCAGAGCTCCAGAGAACAGCTGTACATCACCTGCTCTAGGTTTAGAATTGATAAACATTTAACATTAAAGGTTTTTAATGCATCTTCCTAAACTAACTTCTCGCTTCTAAATATGCTGTGAGTCGCCCTAGTGAGTTCATCTCACAGTCGGGACACAACACACATTTTTGACCATTGCCACAGAAGAGTAATGAGGACACTGTTCTCAGTCCAAGCAGCTTCATTGCATGAATTACTTTAGGGGATTTTTTTTGTTGTATGTGTGTGCCTTTGTGTATGTGGTTTTTTGTCATGTGCGTGTGTGTGTTGTGTGTGTGTGGTGTGTGTGTGTGTGTAGGTAAGTTTAATTCAGCTCACAGGCTTGCCATCAGGATGGTTGGTTTATGGAGGAGGACTGGCAGGACGGCTGGAGGTTTTCCAACAATGGCTCCTTGGTGGGGCACAGTGTGTGATGACTTGTGGGATATTGAGGATGCCCAGGTGGTCTGCCGACAGCTGCAGTGGGGAGTGGCGCTCAGTGCGCCAGTTACCAGCCCGTTTTGGACCTGGAACTGGACCCATATGGCTGAATGAGGTGGAGTGTGAGGGGAATGAGACGTCCCTGTGGAACTGCAGATTCAGATGTGTGGGAGGAGAATGAATTAGTGAACACAAAGAGGACGTAGGAGTTGTGTGCTCAGGGTAACAGTGTGCTAAATGTTGAATCTGACGATTTTGTGGCTGCTGTGTGGCTGATAATCTGGTGTTCAATAGATGCTTTATTACCAGGGACTTATTGTAGAAGTAATACTGAGTATCAAGCTGTGTAACATCATTGTTCCTCGCACAGAGAAAAGAGATTTCAGATCCCTCATGAGGGCTGATGAGGGGAATCTGAGGGAGGTGTTCTACATTGGGTCCTGGCCGCGGCATAATGTCCATGTGTAACCGGCAGTGATTTAACCTAAATGTCTGATGAAACAGGCCAGTGTGGTTTGTCGAGAGCGGAACTGGGGATGTTCTGTCAGCTGTTGGTTATCCTGGGTGAAGAACACAAGCGTGGAATCAGCTCCCTAACTGGCTGGATTGCGGTTGAAAGTAGAAAGCCAGAAAAGCAATGACTGACCACTCATGGGAACTTGTCCTTCTGCATTAACCCGCTGGGGACAAAAACAGCTGTGTCAACTAGCAATGAAGGTGGCTCGCATACCATCTCCTGCTCAGGACGGCAGTTCCTTCCTATAGATGTATAGTGCCATTAATGTACATTAGTATTGACTCCGTCAGGAGTATGCAAAATGGCAGCTCTCATGGAGCAGACAAACAGGTTTAATGATAAATAGGCATTATTTCCTGTCAATAATAAGGCATTCTTCTAAATATTCTCCATAGCCCCCCTCCACCCCCACTCCATTCTCGTCACTCCAGAGATTCGCTAGAGTTTACAATCACTTGATGCTGAAAACAGCTTTTGACAGGGTGGAAGTTTGGTGTTATCTGTTTGAGATATGGAAAAGTTTGATCTTTGAAACCAAATAATATATATATCCAATATTGACGGCAGTCTATAGTCCTTCGCCGTGGCTGGTACTGTGCAGCAATAACAAACACTATGTCCGTCTTACTTCCCTAATAAGCGAGGTGCTCGTGGTTTTCAAGGATCTTTGTCTTGTACCCTACCGTTGGCTGTACACTATAGCTATTGGAACCATAGATGATGTCAGTCTCAACATCGGATTATTTCATATACGGAGAGAGGCATTTTGCGCGGGGACAGGAAGCATAAGTGTATCACCCTACGCAGACTGACTCTAATGGTCGTATGGACAGCCTCTATCTGATTCAAGACTGTTCCTTAGGTATATTGAGAGTTAGGTGGTATAAGATCCAGAATAAACAATTGGGCTACAAAATAAAACCACTCTAGAATGTGCAGCTGACTATGCCAAGTAATGACTGCCGCAAAAGGTGATTTCTATGAACTCTCCCACACCTTTCAAATTATAATAGAGAAAATTTCAGGGGTTTAGGAATATGTGAATATACACACAACTACAAAAGAAATCTCTATGAATCCAATTTTCTCCCTCTGAGATCATGCCTAAACAGGACCTCAAATGTGGGATCTGCTACCCTCGCTCTGTGTGGAAGGATCAGTACCATTGGATGAATGTGGTACCTATATATGTTGGTCCTTATATTTATTTTTAAAGTCGTCCTATTTTCCTGACCAAGCTTTCTCTTTAGATTATAGAGTGCACCTAGATCAGCTTTTATATGGAATGAAAAAAACACAACATATAAAGCCAGGAATATGTTGCAGAATTTTGGATCCCGGTGGAGAATGGC